>CABFWB010003938.1:56441-68587 GCA_902151455.1 Timema bartmani
TGTATGTATGTATGTATGTATGTATGTATGTATGTATGTATGTATGTATGTATGTATGCATGTATGTATGTATGTATGTATGTATGTATGTATGTATGTATGTATGTATGTATCTATCTATGTATCTATCTATCTATCTATGTATCTATCTATGTATCTATCTATCTATCTATGTATCTATCTATGTATCCATCTATTTATAAATTGATATATGTATCTATATATCGATCGATAAATGTATCTATATCTCGATTGCTATATGTATCTATCTATATATCGATATATGTATCTATTTATCTATTTATCAATATATGTATCCATCTATCTATATATCCATCTTATTTCTACCTATATATCCTTAGATTCCTTCACACATCCATCCATTCGACCATACATCTCTTCATCCTTCTCTCCCTCCATTCAAATGCGGGTTCACTTCCTCTAAATTCAACCCTCCCAATTCCTAATCCATTAGCGTAATTAGAACTTAAGCGTATAACCCGAACGGGTAGTAAGACGCGGTGAGAAATATTATTATTATTAACATCTTCATCCTTCTTTCTGTCCATCCCTCCATGCCTTCATCTGCCCCTCTATCCATACATCCGTCCTTCCGTCTACTCATCCCGTAACCTCCACCCCTTCCTCCATACCGTCCCTCCATCCATCCCTCCATTCTACCAGCCTCTTAGTCGGTTTTACTATTAATACCTCTATCTAAACTCCTCTCTGTCCACCTATATAATAATTTATATGTTTATTCATCTATCCATCTAACTATATGTTTATTCATCTATCCATCTAACTATATGTATATTTATTTATCTTATCTGGCTGTCTTTTTATCTCTTCATCCAGATTAAAGTCACCAAGATTGTTTAGGAAAAAATTGTTTTCATGTTTTAATATTATAATTTATATGACACACTTGGTTCTTGATATATGAATATTGGAATAGCGAGGTATCACACTATAAACCAAATTACAACAGGGAAAAAGGTTAATTAATTAATTAGGTTAATTAAAAATAAAATCATACAAGCTCGTGTTATTTTTGAGAGAGTGGTAATGTTTTCCCGGGCTGGTGTTAAAATCAAAGGAAAAGATATAACTATTTTGAACATTTCGAACCACTTGTTCAATGCTGTGTTTGAACATGCATCAACTTTACTTTGCGTGTTGATGACCTTATTAAACTTTAGAAAATATTATCGATAATGTATGCTAATTATTTATAAATAACCTCGTGGAGCTAACCAAAATATTGTGATAAGCGTCCCTCAATGTTTGCACTACGTAGCCAAGCACTCTTGTTTGTTGTTGGAAATTAGTTCAACGTGGCGGGAGATAAAAACCAGCTTAATAATATTATATGAACAAGGTAGCTATTTAAGATCACCGATTTCACCCTGCTTTCAGTATTCAAAATTTATTAAATCTTATATCTGTTTACGTGTCTTTTAATTACTTTTATATAATTAATTCAAATACTTATTCTACTAAAATACAAGTCCAACAACTTCTATTACTCGATAGTGTGTTTGTCTAGTGAACTAATGATCCCGTATTCGAATTCTGGCATGGATATTTTTGTTATTATTATTGAAATGTGGGCTTACCTTTACCCATTGATGAATTAATGGTTTGGGGGTTGGATGTTGTTTATTCTAGATTAAAGTTAGTTTATAAGTCATGTGATAGCATATAATCAGTCGGTTCAAAAAGTGCACGTTATACACCTCAAATAAACTAAAAAAAAAACTAAACTATATTTGACCCAAATCTAAGCCAGTGAAGAAAGGAATAATAGGAATCTAATCAAACATTCTCAAACCAGATGCTACCATAAAATATGCATCACTTACTTTTAAAATATTTGAAATTATATTATTTAAAATACAAATTAAATACCCCTCCTTAAAAATAAGAAAAATAACTAATTTAAAAATAAACAAAAATAAGTTAAAACTTTTTTTTTTAAATTCATTCTGAAAAAATTGAAAATCTACTAGGTTTGTTTGTTACCTTCGTACAGTTAAGAACAAATACATTAAAATTAATTAATTATTCTTGTTGATTATGTTTAGAATAGATTGTCGAAGCTATTACGTTTACCAACATTCAGATTAATCTAAGTAACTATAAATAGGAAGGTGGATATTCTCTTTAGCTACCGGTACGAATAAAGGATCCGTGTTTCAATTACCTACGGATACAGCCGTATCTGGATTTATTTTTCAATAAAATTAAATTACACGTTCATTACAGTTCCTGCCGTAAATTATGAGGGAAATATGACCCTTAGTTTGTGGCAATTTCTCGATAGTTGAGAGGTAGAGAACATTGACGTGATAATTTAAATATCCCGGATTAAATTACCATTTCCAGGTGTCAAGTTTTAAAATATGTTTAATCTAATGAAATTAGTGTTCAACTATCACGGAGCCATTCTTTTTAGGGTGCGGGAAATGATAAGTGTTTTTGCAGTATTTATAACAAAACAATTTTGTTTGTAAAAATAAGAAAAAAAATTCTTCATTGGAAAATAGAGTTTAATTTTCTCCACTTGGTGACCTTAACAGTTCTAGAATATCTGTCAAGGCTGTCCTGGAATTTAATTACAACTTTTATTCTTCAACGGTGAATGCATAGATGTGGGTTATTTGAAATAATTTGGTAAAATTTTCAACAACTTTTTCAAAATATTGAGTTTACTACACCTTTAATAAATCAGGTCTACAATTTAAAAATGTTATTACTGGTAGGAAAAAACTATTTTTATTTTGATATCTGTGTTATGATTTTGTTGGTATTTAGAAATATAACCAAATTACGAAAGTAGATATATTTGATAAATAAATGGTACGGTGCACCTCACGGACTTTCTCTCGCTTTCATCTTAAAATAAAGACGTTTATTAAAAACTTGTCAGTTTTGCGAAACGATATAATGTATATTGCTGAAGAAACACTCCACCAAAGAGCACACCTGAAATAATATACGTTGTTACAGAAACATTGAAAAAAGATAATAATAATCAATTTCAATTGTCAAAAAGCTCCATTACTAAATATGTATTTGTTTTTATCTCAGAGAGCTTTATAAAAATATATTCCAAATAAAAGATTTTAATTTGGAATGGTACTACAAATTTACAACATTTATTCACATCATATCTCATGTATGATCAAAATTGGAAATTCCTGCTTATGTAAAGTACTCTTAAAGTCATTTTCAAGGGAAAGTGAGAGCTGTCATTTTGTTTAAAATACTAAACAATGCCTGGATACAAAATCTAATCAAAATCTTTAGAGCTAATTTTTAAAAGTAAAATCAATTTCACATTGTTTTCTGCCATTCAGTAAACTGCCCTTGATTTTAGGGTTATTTAACTAATCCCAAAAATTCCTTGAGGGAACCATGTGAACACCCTAGATCGTCGCCCAAGATACGTAGTGGTGCATTTTCTCAACTTTTCAGGAGAGCCAATTTAACGTTTTCTTAAGATTTCAGTTTCACATCACACGACATTATTCATTTACTAAATATCTTATGTCAATGATTATTTTATTTGAGATAGGTTTATATATATATGACCTTTAAAAAACAACAAATGTTTTCCTACCACTATAATTTTTTCCCCGCTTTTTCAAAGTAGATACGTCACTACGTAAAATGTTTTATCTCCAACACGGTTAGTGGTGCAGATACTCCATTTCGTCACAATATACTTCTTATCAATACAAATATCATGGCCTGGTTACTAAAAAATGGCCATGTTGGCAATTACGCCACTACGTCTCTTGGGTAAAGAGATAACAAGTTTTAACACGATCGGTAAAATGGTTTGGGCTCTAAGTCAAGATACAAACAGACAGCGGCATCGTCAAAGCCCCTCTTTCGGTTTCGACATTTATCAAAATATCAAGTTAGATTTTTTTTCTCGATTATGATACTTCTCTTTCCGAGGGATCATAAAAGTACTTTCTAGAAGATTATTTTATTCCTAGTTGAGCTTTTGACAAAAAAAAAAAAAGATTTAGCCTGCGTTTATTCTGAAAGGTAACAAGCTTACTTTTACTGGTTCCACTATGGTGTAGCTTATAAGTAATGGCCATAGTGTAATACCTTGAGGTAAGACTGCTATAATTAAGATTAAATGGAGTGTACGTCTAATTTAATTTTAATACAGGGCTAATATTGTTAATTTACTGAACTCCACTTCTTAATATCTCTCCGGGGAAAACCACGCACTACAAAAGAGAGGGGTAGGAACGAGGACAATAAAATTTAAAAGAATTGTAGCATGATATTTTCTTATAGATACATTACTAAGATTGTCTAGGAAAAAAAACCCTTCTCAGTTCACCCTTCCAGTATTCTAACACTAACCTTTTCCATTACATGTATACCAGAAGAGAATGACACTTTTTCCAATGTTTCTAACGGTGCGTGCTATTTCTTTTTTTTATACAGACACCACTTTATTTTACTACTTGATCATTTTTATAGGAAGGGTAGAGAGATAGAAGGATAAGGGTGTGTGTATGTATTTTCAAAGGGGTTGACGCATTGAAACACCCCTAACCTAGACAGTATCATCCATGGAATACAATACACGGCATTGTAATCAACATTAAGTAAACCATGCCATGTTTACACTGCGTGATGAAACGTTTCTCCCTTTCCATGTGTTGTTTACATGAATATAAACAAATACTATTTATGTCTAGCTGGTACAACTTATCATGAATGCATTATACATTCTTTATACTTATTCGGTAAATAAAAAATAAATAAATATTTATATAAGATAATTATTTATATAGTTTACTTTGTGTAGTAAGTATTTTAAATCAAATACATTGCCTGATGGATTATAATTTCAAAAATAATATTAAGATCTTGGTGATGTGTATTTTGTTTCTCTAACACGATATTAAGTCTTAAAGCAATACACATTTCTTAACAATAATTATAATAGTTACTAAAACAGCGTTAATATATTCATAAGCCAAGCTAGGTGATCTCTAACTATCATGTTTCATATATTATCTAAATAACTATGAAATAATTATTTCTATTATATGATAAGGTTGCTATCAATTTTGACCGAAAAAATCTGTTTGTATTTTCCAAATAAATCCACCTACAAAAATCTTAATAGGTTTGATTTTTCTTAGCACTGCGTCATAGTTACTACCTTTTAGGGCTATACGCGTATGTGTTAATTATGCTAATGTATTATAGATGAGAAGGGTTGAAATTAGATGAAGTTTAACCTTATATTCGGGGAGGGAGAGTGGAGAAACATTTACTAGAACACCCTCTCAGTACACTCGACTGAGATTATTTCCCCGATCTCCCATCATCGTCAGTCTATTCAATCGTGAGAGGGACGCCTTATACCATGTGGCCACTGAAGTGGGTTTTATTTTTATTAATGATACTGTGATATTCAAATCTATCCTTGCAGCCCTCTACAAAGTAATGTCAAAAGGACTTCCTGTCCATACTACGTGTCAACGTTATTAGTAAAAACTTGCTTCGGTGGCCACATGGTCTAAGCCATCGCTCTCGCAATAGACTAGACTACCGATTACGGTGATATCGGGTTTCAAACCCTAGTCGAGTGTACTGAGGGTGGTTTTCCCTAAATGGTTTTCCACTCTCCCTCCACGCAAAATGCGTGTACACTTTCTCTAAATTAAACCTTTCTCATTCCCTAATCTATTAATGTAATTATTAGGCTACATATGCGTATAACCTGAGCAGGTAGTTAGACACAGTGCTAAATAAATATTAATAAGAAAGCCCTTCGATTAAAATGTCAGTAGCCTAGCCCCTGAATCATTCAATGTATGCAATGCTCTACACACGAATGTAAGAAGAACTGCCTGGGAAATCTATCTCACGGCGTCGTCGTATGTAGTAGAAAGTAGATAATACATTTTAAAAGCGCCCTTCAATAAAATTTCAGTAGCCTAGCCCCTGAATTATTCAATGTATGCAATGTTCTACACAAGAATGTAAGAAGAACTGCCTGGGAAGTCTATCTCACGGCGTCGTCGTATGTAGTATATAATACATTTTAAAAAGCGCCCTTCGATAAAATTTCAGTAGCCTAGCCCCTGAATTATTCAATGTATGCAATTCTCTACACAAGAATGCAAGAAGAACTGCCTGGACAGTCTATCCCACGGCGTCATCGTAAGAAGTAGATTAGACATTTCATGGTGGTGTTAAACCATACACCCGGCTTTTTACATTCTCATATACAGATAAATTATTGTAATCGTGAACATTTTTCTCCTTGAGATAACAATAAATACGTATTACGTTTAATAATGAATACGTATTACGTGTATCTGACCCCAAAAAAGGGGTTCATAAAATTATTTCCCCTTGTCTACCTGTCCCTAGCCGTGGATATGAAATTATTTGATGAATTTTGTTTAAACTTTAAATCTCGATGTCATAGGGCAACACCTCAAAGAGTTTTATTTTTATTTTGATCATAGCCCCTTAATTACGGGTAGTTCATAAATGGGGGATTTATTTGAAATGTGATTTTTTTTAAATAGCTCCAATGATTTTGTTTAAAATAAGTTTCCAAGGTGTATTTTGTATAAAATTTTTGGTAACATTCGTTAGTGTTAGATAATGAGTGATTTTCGAAAATTTGAAAATTACAATAATTGCTCTAAGGTTTTTTTGTAAAGTGTATGTCGGAGGAGTGCTTGACATGAAAAATAAAATTGTATAATTATTTTTTTGTGTAATTTGTTCAAGCGTAATTTACTTATGACTGAGTTCTTTAAATTTGAATATCGCAAAAATAGTTATAGAGATTTGTTCAAAATAGGTATCTGTCAAGTTTTTTACATTATAAATAATTATATGTGTATTTATTTTTATTTAAAAATTCATTTGTATTAGTTTACTGGTGACTGATTTTTGAAAAATGATTGAAATTTATTCCAAATGAATATTAACAATTTTGTTTAAAATTGGTATTTGCATACTATAATTGCATGACAGTAAATGCTTGTTGGTATTTATAAAATTAAAAAACTTAAGGGTAGTTAACTTATCACAAATTAAAAAAAATAAATTTAAAGCTTCTTTTAAGATTGAGTTCAAATTAGGTATTTTCGAGTAGTTTTTCATGAAAAATAAGGATACATTTTTATTTTTAAAAATTTAAATAATTCGTAAGTAAGTAACATATAACAGATTTTTTAAATTGAAAATTTTGTTTAAAATTCAAAATTGGAGAGTGTTTAATTGATTAATAAGATGATGGGTAGTTTACTGAAAATTTATTTTAGAATATGTAACGTGTTGTTTAACTTTTAACACGTTAATACAACGAAAGCCTATAAAAGGTTGATACTGTTACTACCAGATCTAATAAGTTATAATAATGTTTGGCAGATATAAACTCACTGCGACATCACAAGTGGGACACACCCAGTTCTCAGAAAACTTACCCCAGGGAACTCGGCTATTCGGCTTGGAAGACCAACACGATCCACACTTCTAACACCTGAGTCATTCGATGAGTAAATGAAAAAGGCATCAGTCCAGAGCATTCCACCAGGCATTAACTAGCGCTAGTTGTCGGCTAGCCTAATATCAGATTACTCCCCCTTTTTCGTATATTATCAAATTAAATTAATTCCGCTGGTATAAATGGGCTTATCCTCGGTTCACGTCTACCATTTCTATTCTAATCACTTGATGGAGGAACTGCGGGAAGAGCTTCATATGCTTCAACCAGGAAGAAGTACAGAAGGCCACATTGTTTGAGGCGTCTGCGTCACCCCCTCGCCGTAGAGGTAGCTACGGCGAATATTATAAGTATTGAGACATACCATAAAGTTTTGTATGTCAGTATTTCTGACTCATTTCCCTATGCCCTTAAGGCATAGTTTATATTGTTGAGCGTTGAGCTCTATTGTACAGTGTCCTTATGACATAGTTTATGTATGTCAGTATTACTGACGTGTTTCCCTATGCCCATAAGGCATAGTTTATAGCTTTATACACTACCTTTCTATGTATATTAGGCTTAGTCACAAATTTTAGGGTCATGATTAGTCTCCTCAGACTATATGATCATGCTGCGGCTAGTTTAAAAAATAGAATTTAATATATGACGAGATCGGGTTTCCTATTGCTATGTTTCACGACCTAATTGGGACACTATGTCTCTGTTGAGTCTATCTGTGTACCGGCTTGCGATGCGCAACCTGTGGAAGTGCTACTAGTACATAGTAGTGGCCCACAGATTTTTGTCTATTGCGTTTGGTCCTCTTGTGGAGCCTTTAATTTTAGTAATGCTTATCCCTATTATGAATAGTGATGTTGTTTCATTAGTAAGGTAACAGATTAAAGATACTATTGATTGCTCAGGCAGTAATAATTAGGAAGAGTCCGGCCATAGTATTAGTAGTATCTAGTGTTCCTGGTAGTTCGACTAGTACTGATTGTAATATTGTAGTTTTTCTAGGAGGCTATAACGTTTTAATGCCTATCTGTTTTAACTCTCAATGGAGTTAGCTCACGATAATTAGCTCTTGATAATTACCTACCTCATAGCTCCTTAAAGTAGGACTAATGCTGTGTGGCTTAGTTTTTTGTATATTTTGTTGAGAGCAGTTGCTGACAATCTCAGTCAGTCAACTGGTGCTAAATAATGATTATTATGTATGTATATAGATTTGATTGCCACCACTAAGTTATAGTACCGTGGAGCCGCTGCCTTTATTCCATATGATAGATCAGTATATGCCCTGCTTTAACGAGTTACTAGCTTTCATAATAATACCTATTACCTATAAGTGTGGGTAATAGGATATTCTTAGGTGCTTCATACCTCTTGCTCCTTTGTCGAGCTACATATTTATATTATTGTATCCTTTCATATTCTTATGGCTAATTGATAGATGGCTTGTATAGTTTCTAATTGTAAATCTATGTACTTCCTAATAACATGTTCCTATATCTATCAGTAAACTGATTTGTTAAACTTGTGAAATATTCTCATTTCTCTTTCTGTAATAATAGGGTTACGCCCTGAACAGTACAAATATTTTGTTACAAACTAAAATACATTGTATGATAAAGTTGGTATGATTGTGTTGTACCATTTATTTATATTATATTTTATGACGTGATTAAATGAAAACATTTGTTACCCTATTTGTTGGATAAAAATCGAGCAGGAAAAATATTATATTGCATACATAAAAAAATCTTTCTCTTCAATAAAATTATTGCAGGAATAACCGAGTACTACCAGATAATTTGAAATAATATGTCGTCACCTATAGCAAAATGGCTGAGTAAATATATCCATGATCACGGCAACGCATATTATTTCAACTTTTTTAATTGAACAGGATCTCTTAAGATTATTTCCCCTTATTGAACACTGTGAACTGAATTATGTTGGATTCTCATATTCTCTCTATTTGACTTGCAAAGTATGATTATCATTTGTGCGTAGGAAGTGGTTTTATTACTGCTGTTAGCTACCTCAGTGGTCAGACTAGTAGTGTATGATTTAATGGTTAAAAAGTGGTTGTAGTTCGAATCCTGTTCAGAGGTAGTGAGGGTGTTATTTCCTTAAATGCCTTACCACTTTACCTCCAAGCAAATACTGTTACATTTAATTTGAATTTTACCTTCCTTAGCTCTATCAATTTAATGTAATTAAATGCGTATAGCTCGAACAGATAGTGTGACTTTTTTTTTTGTAAGGACTGTATGATTGACTTTATAATTACTTTGAAGTAAGCACTCAGAATTCAACCCTGACTCTAGCTTTATTTAATACATTGTTTTTCGTGTTTTATTCTAATGAATATTAGTGCATTTAATTAAATTAATCTTCTTTGTCCTCCCTCCTTGGTTAAGTAAACTGTGGATAAATTCAATGAACAAAAGTACAGCTCAAGTTTCGAATCTCAGTTGGGGGATTTTTCAAAAATTGTTTTCCACACACTCTCTCTCTCTTACTTCATGCAAATGTGGATACCCTTCCTCTAAATATACATTCCTCATCCCTGCCATTAGCTTAATTAGTAGATAAACTTATAACCCGAATGGGTAGTAAGATGCCATAGGATATATAAATATATATAAATGAAACAAACAATTATTGTACTTGAGGCATGAGGCTGATTTAATATTTCCTCAAAATTATGCATTTATTTGATCAAAAGTTAAATATTAGTTTAAACTATGATTTGAGACATTTTACATTCTTTGTATCCTTATTACTGTGGGTATCATAATTTTTTGTTCACATTCTAATTTATTCAAAATACAAAATTATTTAAATGAAACGTTCTTCAAAAAATTTCGTAACCCTTATCCCTCACAAACTCTCTCCACTTCCTAGCGACCTTGGAGAAGTCCTGGATTTAGAAGGTGCAGTTTCCTCTTCCCTGTGTCTTGTGTTGCGGAATTCACAAACCATAGGTTGTTCGACTTCTTATTCTTGAAGTGGTAGTACCATACTTTGCAAGTAGAGTTGATCAACTTGAATAGATACACTAAGATTTCGATGCAGCTGAGTAAACTGATGCCTAGAAATAGGCTCATGATCCCTCCGAAAGAAACTGTAAGATTAAATGAATGTTAGACAGACTGACCTCGACCCTGGCAAAGAACGTTTAAATAATTAAGTGGGGGAGGATAATAACTTTCCTTAAGTGTTGATGTATATTATAATTGTCAGTACTATCTGCCGGATCACTTATGATAATAGTTAATATTAGGGTTGTACGAAGCCTCGAAACTTTGACTTAGCTTCGAAACAAACCTCAGTCATCTTCACTTTGAAAACAATTTTGGAATTCAAAGCTTCGCCAATAAAAATTCTGAGAGCTAAAATATTCAATTTATTTTCAATTACAGCCATTCTGAGCTGTTGTATGCATAACAAATTAAAATTTGTATAGAACAATCTAAAATAACTGAGTTTTAAATTGTGATATTAGCTTGATTTATCAGATTAAAACAAAATGTTACAAAAAATTGTGCAATAAAACATGTTATAGGTTATTTTAGTCCATAAAGAAATATTAACAAGCCCAATAAAACATTTTTTCAAGCATAAAACTAACAAAAAATATTTGACCTTCGATTCGTCTTCGAGAATATTCCATTTATTCGATTTAATCTCACTCTGAATTGAAAAAGTGGACTCCGCTCACCCCTAGTTAATATTATTATAGCTAAGGATTCACCACCTCTGTGGTCTAGTGGTCAGATTTCCCGGTTACATATGCAGAGGTCCTGGGGTTCGATCTAAGCTACTTCCAGGCTTTCTCTGAAGCAGTGGGTCTTGAACGAGGTCAACTCAGACTCGTTGGGACAAATAAGGAGCTGATTGAATGGAAAAGTGGTGAATCCGATCTAAAAAACTAAGATTAACGGCCAGAGGGATCGTTGTGCTGACCATATGACACCTTCTATCCAAATAAGTTGGCACTATATTTGCCAATGAAGGTAACCTCTCGGTTGGCATGGCTCAATTTCAGGCTTATGACATGGAGTTTTATAGTTAAAGACGGATTTATTCAATATTTCACGAATCCTAGTTTTAACTTCAAATCCCAAGTCTCGAGATAAAATCCAAATCCTAGAAAACATGGTAGATATTAGAGATTTACTCTACTAAATTAGATTTTAAGTTTAAAAATAAAAAATACTAATTTGTTGTTAAAATGTTGGCTATCATACTTTTGTTAAGTGGTAAATTACTTATATGGGTTATCTTTGTTGAGTAATTTCCCATTAGCTCCAAGTAGTCTCTTCATCACTCACTCATGACCTACAATACTCACCCAGTAGTCCCTATTGTTCCCTACAATACTCACCCAGTATTTCCAAGAAGCCCCTACAACCCTTCCCCAGCAGCTCCAAGAATCCCCTACAACCCTTCCCCAGTAGCACCCAGAATCCCCTACACCACTCACCCAGTAGCACCCAGAATCCCCTACACCACTCACCCAGTAGCACCAAGGATCCCCTATACCACTCTCCCAGTATCTCCAAGAAACCCCTACAACCCTACCCTAGTAGCTCCAAGAAACCCCTACAACACTCACCCAGTAGCTCCAAGAAGCCCC
>CABFWB010003939.1:0-20996 GCA_902151455.1 Timema bartmani
AATACACGTCTTGTCAGAGATGAAGGAAGGGTTTGGCAATCAGATAAATCTGTGCCGGAACCGAGGATTGAACCCCGGACTCCCAGTATAAAAGTCTGACACCTTACCCCTAGACCGCCAGGTTACCAATATATATATATATACATATATATATATTTAAACCAAATTTAATATATTAAATTAAATTCATATATATTAATTTAATATATTACATATATCTATATATTGATACATATTTAAATATAAACTTGATCTATATTAGTATAAAAAATTATATTTATATAATCTACAACTATAAATTGGAACTAATAGTTAATATAAATATTTTAATTTGAATAATATAAAAATTTAATTTTAAATATATTAAACTTATATTATATATAAATTACTTATATTAATATATACTTATATGATTAAATATATAATAATGGTCATCTATATTATAATACATCTATTACTAGGCATTAGTCCTTTAATTTTTAAAAACATTATAATGATTATATAATTTTAACTATACAGTATATTATTAAATTCTTACAATACAAAACAAATCGAAAAAATATATGATTTGATAGAAATTAATAAATAACAAAATCAAGATTTCAATTTTATATTTATATATATATGTCCACACAGTTAATAGCTACCAAACATATTATTATGTAGGTTACTAGATTTGAAAGGTTTATTTGATGAAGGCTAGCAATTTAACCACTCGACCGCACGCTCGCTATTTTCTTTCCTCAGCCACGAAGAACAATTTTTTTTGAAATTTGAATTCAGCAAAAGTTTGTTCTTGTTTGTTTTAAAATCATAGATTGAAAATCGATATCATACTGCTCAATGAACTTATTGTCACCCTTTTTGAGGAGAACTCCTCCTCACCCCCTTTCCACGGAGGGAAGGTGGGGCCGTATTTGCTTGGAGTATGGGGAATCAATAATAAAAACAACTCAGAGTATAACAGGCCGAAATTCGAGCCCCGAACTACCCATCAAGGGCTGAACTAAACAAATGTGCGTGTCCACTGATGCGTGTCGTGATGGTAAAAAGTTCAAATTAACATTCGGGCTAGTAGTATTTTGTGAAATATAGGCCGAGTGCCATAATTAAAACATTATCTTTTTTTCAAAGTTACAAATCTACTTTCATGGGTTCATACACCAAGCAGTGTTACTGTCACTTTTGACAGATAGATAGACAGACAGACAGAACTAAGATAGGTGAGATAAATAAAGTGACATTTTACTAAGGTTTTCTGCCCTTTAATATAATATAAAAGGTTCTTCATTTGTAATCCGACTTAAAAAATATAAGTATTTGTGAGAGAGATAGGTATTAAAAATAGGTAAATGATTAGACAATCACACAAACTTTCTTATGGTGTATTATGGCTTCAAAGATTATTTTCAAAAATAGTTTTTGAGTAAACTACCCTCAATGTTTTCCTCATAAAAATAAACAAATCATCCTGTTAATCACAATAATCGGACTTTATATATAAATTTTAAACCAAATTGTTCAATACATATTTAACAAAATTCATATTTCAAAAATAAAGTATTTGTAAACTACGTACTCTAGATTTATTTGATATTTGTAAAAATAAAAACGTATTCTTATTTATCATGAAAAATTATTCCCAGATTTCATTTTGAGTTCAATCTTTAAGGTCAATTTCCAAAAGATTCAAATTTTCTATTATATGTTTTAGGTTAACTACCCTTATATTATATTATACTACTATAAAGCCACATGGCTGACTCACTCACTCACTCACTAACATTAATATTCACCCACTCCCAGATGAGCTAGAAACTTGAAATTTGGCAAACTTATAGCTTCTAGCCTGTAACCGACAGGAAAATTCCGAAAAGTTAAAAAAATTAGTTTTTATCCCCAGAAAATGGTGGAGCAACTTTAAAGTCGGTGCGGTAAATACAATACAATACAATACAATACAATACAATACAATACAATACAATACAATACAGGTAACTAAGTTGTTACGTTCAAAACAACGCTGGAATTACATTAGTTTAAACCCACTTGCAAAGAAAACTCACTGGTGGTTTGGGGCGGAGCCCCCAACGTGCAATGCGAGTTATTTTATATAAAGTTAAATTATTTATGATTGGTATTGTAGATCAAATTACTCTATTTCGAAACAAATCGTTCGAACTTTTTTTTTAATTCTAAAATTTACCAAAATCCATTATTATTATTAGCTAACTAAGTTACTATTAATAGATACATATTTTTAATCTGTGCAACTATTTATAATACAAGCAACTTAACAGATACCCATTTTGAACAAAATCGCTAAAGCCATTTTTCTAAATATTCAAATTTTTTAAAAAAACGTCATAAGTAAACTAACCATAGTCGAATTTCCCCCCCTTTGCCCCCCACCCCCCTAAAAAAACAAGTATACAGTTGTATTTGCCACGTTCAAACACTCCCCAGATAAACGTTTCAAGCAAAATCGTTATAGCTATTTTCAAAATAATTGGAATTTTCAAAAATCACTCATCAGTAAACTACTCTATCAAATTTTTACCCAAAGCCAAGTATACTCCTGGTTATTTGTCATGTCAAACCCCATCAAATACTCATTTGGAACCAAATAGTTTGGGACATGTTAAAAATATTTCCAGCTATTGAAAAGCAGTCATCTGTAAACTAACCATGAGTTTCTACCCCAAAAACAATAAAACGTTATTTGTCAAAACACATTTTCTATATATACATTTCGAAGAAAACCGATATGAGCTATTTTCGAAATATTTAGAATTTTCCAATATTTTCCATCAGTAAACTACCCTTCAACGAATTTTTGCCCAAAAACCAATAGTACAGTGCTATTTGTCATGTCAAATCCTAGATGCATTTTTAACAAAATTATTAACCTTGTAATTTTTTTAATCCAAACAATTTATTCATCAGTAAACTACCCTTAGTTGAAGGGCTAGGGTAGTAAAAAAACAACAACTGGTAAAAGCCCTATAAAATCTAAATATCAGGTTTGAACAAAATCCATCAAAACGTTTTAGATCCGTGGCCAGGGACAAACAGAGCATAAAGTAAGATCCACTTTTTTAGGTTCGCGTTTAAAAAAAACCCAGATTCGTCATAATCTAGTGAGAGATTTTTTCACGATCACAATACTTTCCCTTGATTTTAGAAGTAAAAAGGGTGTTGTCTTCAAAATCCCTCTTTTTAAAAGATTATTACAACAATAACACAAATACATTTTTGTACTAAAAAATAAAAATATTGCGAATAATGCAAGTGACGTGGGAAACAGTGGTTTGCGGGAGATTGCCTCCCTGGAATACACTTCACTCCTAAGTTTGATTTCACCCGCTTCTTATATTTTCGAATTTGAAACAAATTTTCTTGGTAAAGGACCACTCCAAATAGAATAGCTTCTAAAGACATCCAACTAACAAAATTGCTGTGGGAAGGCCAATAAACAGGTTAAAAAGGCATCCAATAAAAAAATTAATATCAATTTAAAAATTATCATACACTAAAACACGTGTATTAGTTAATTAATATAATTAGTTTACGTGTTATTAATTACAAGCTATCCCAGCTTGGCAAAACCTAACCAGCGTGAAGGCAAACAAGGTATTTATTGCGTACGCTATTTGAATAACAATTAATTGTATTAGCCAAGAAACTTTTTTTTTTGTTAGCTGCCAAAACGTGTTTATTGCACTTAATAACATAAGTGTTAGATACTGTGTTTTGTTTAATTTTACATTTTTTTCGAATAAAGGCATTTTAAAAAATCACACCCAAAATCGTTCAAATAAACGTTTTAAAAAAAAGGGTAACAAGAACCTGCAAAAGGCCTACCTGACCATTTGTAGCGGGAGCAAGTTGCTGTTTGAGCCCAGGGGAGCTGTCCTCTCCACCACCCACCCCAGCCTTGCTACCCTCCTGCAGCCTCAGAATGGCGGGGGAAGACTAACACAAAACACACGCAACAAAAGAAAACAAGATGACGCGTCCTTCCAAATACTGTTATGCGCTCCCGACCATAAATCCGCACCGGCCGAAGGAGATGAGGGATGTTGGTACCGGGGGTAGGTAGCCAGAAAGAAGCCCACCCCCTCACGCACGAAAAAATAAAAATAAAACACCACACTTTGATCACATCACATTTTTAGTTCACACGACAGGTTCATAGTTTACTTATTGAATGTTTAGGAATAGAACAGAATCTGTGTCCACTCCGTTCAGGTGCATACATTTCTTCAACAGTGCACAAGCGCACTGCGGCTGTTGCAAAATCCTTGTTTCCAACTTGTTTCGTCCGGTGAGATGGGGGGGAGAAACATCAGCGCTCAGAGTTTCAGCGAGGCATAAAGAAAAATACGTCAATGTATTGATTTTCTCACTAAGCACTCTTTTATTTGGTCTCGTTTGAACAAATGCACGAACAAAGATAAGCAATTTTAGCGTGTTTTCGTATTCCTTCCATACGAATGACTGCACTTCGCACTAAGTGCCACTATAATAAATAACCAGTTCATAAAGTGACATACGCGCAAGAGAGGCGTGTGAACTTGAGTTACCGCTAACGTAACTAACAGACTCACGCAATGGTCCGACTCGCACTAAAGCTGGGGTTAGCAGAGTCCGCCGGCCGGTCCAACGGGTGAGCCTAGCAGGCTGCGCGCGCATCTCTCTCCCTCTCCCAGTACAAAGAGCCGAGCCGATTGTCGGAAAGATACCACGGCTCAGTCGGCTGAGGATTGAATCGACAAAATGTTGTCTATTGGGGATAAGGAGATCATCGCCACTTATTCCAAAAATAAACAAATACAATAAAACTGCAGTTTTCAAAAATTTCCTCAAATGAATCTAAATCTATATCTTTGTAATTTTCAAAACATTATTAGGTTATTCTTGGTGAGCTGGTGGTCTAGGGGTAAGGTGTCAGACTTCTGTGCTGAGGGTCCGGGGTTCAATCCTCGGTCCCGGCACAGATTTATCTGAGTGTCAAACCCTTCCTTCACCTCTGACAAGACGTGTATTTATCACAACTTGTGAATGTGAGGAATGCCAGGCCTCCACCGTGGTTCGGATTCCACGTTAAACTGTAGGTCCTCCATTTCATCTCACAATCACCCTACCATTACACATTAGCGTAAGTGCGTATAACCCGAAGGGGTAGTAAGACGCGGTGCTAATAATAATAATAATAATAATAATAATAATAATAATAATAATAATAATAGGTTATTAAATTATATTATAAAAATATATTTTCTTGAAACCAGTTTTTATTTTAACAAAAGTGTAATTTTTACAACTTGATCTATGTGGTGAGGACGAGGGTAGTTTTATAGAAAATTCACCCGCATTATTAGTCGACGGAATGGGAAATTGAAAACCACCCCTAAGGGTACTAAGCCTATTTCAGAGGCTTCTCGGCATCGGCGAACCAGGCTAGACGAGCTTGACGTCTAGGCCGCTTGCCCAAAGATATAGGCTATGTAATATGTTCCTCGACACGTACCTGGTTGAGGTAGTAAAATATTATTACAGGAGCACAAGGCCGAGATAAGATTAACGGGTTCTTAGAGGATGATTAAAGATTTGGTTCGAGCGCCCAGAGGTGCAAAAAAAAAAAAAATTGTAGCACCGTGCAGGTTGTACTCGTATGTACGAAATACGATAATGAGTTAGGGATGAAGGTTGAATTTATAAGACGTGCACCCGCATTTGCATGGAGGGAGTGTGGAAACCCATTTAGGGAAAACCCCTCTCAGTAAACTCAACCGGGATTCAAACCTCCAATCTTCCTGCCATTAGCAGTCTAGTCAAACACGAGAGTGACGACTTAGACCATACAGCCACCGGAATAGGTAAAATTAATTTTTAATAATGTTTTATCGTGGTGTTAATATGTGTACCCACCTCATTACTCAGACACAATTGAGAATTGAATGTTGCTGTTCAAACTTAAGTTGGTTTGAGTAAGAAAGGAGCTTTCATACTAGGTTCGGCTAAAACGTGTTCTTCCCAAACACATATTTTAGGGTAGGAAAAAATAGGTAAAGGTGACAACTGTAGATCAAATGACTTGATGTGTACATATATTATGAAAATTGTTTTTGTAACTTTTGTAGGTCTGTGTCAAAAACCTTTAATCCTTTCTGAATCTGAAAGTTCACTTGTCTCCTGAAAAACGCGTTTCTGCACAAGCGCGTTTTTTTTATCTCACACCCTTCCAGGTTACACGCATTAAAAACTACACCAATATGTTAGGAGTTAGGAAGGAATAATTTAGAGGAAATGTCCCCACATTTTCGTAAAAAATGGGGAGTTGGTAAACATTTAGAAAAAGCCCTCTTAGTAAGCCCGACCGGAATTTGAAATGACTTACCTTGGTAGCTATATATTGGAGTTGCTTAACTAACTTTTTTTGTGAGATTCGTTCACTTTGTGATACTAATCTGACATTTAGCATATTGGTACATATTTTTATGGAAAATAAAAATAGATTTAGTGTCACTTTGACACTTTATATAGGATTTTTTCAACCACCATTTTGGTAAAATTGCGCCCAAATGTAGTTTATTGCAATTATCTTGAAACCCAATAATTTATCAAAATTTTTGTCATTATATAAAAGTTAAAAATGACAACATTTTCTATTAAAATGTTCCTTATAGGTTTATGATAGCTTTAACAGTTTTCATGCAACAACACTGTGAATTATTGATACGGGACACTACCAGTTGTGTTTGCTGTTATGCCAACTGTATGATAAATCCTATATATTATTTAATCAGTTCAAAACTAGGAGAGGAACTATTATTCGTGTTTTAATTAAAAGAATGGTCTTATATTTTACCACATTATATTTCTATGCTTCATACAAAAAAACTTACCTACGAAAAAGAATATATTATGGTAATTTAGAAAACAAAAGTACATAAAAGGCGCAATCATTGTCAGTTTGATAGCACTGTCCATCGCGTAAGCATAAGCATAAGCTAGTAAATTTTAGATCTTCAATAATACAGGAACATTTCCTGTCACAGACAATACGGCATTTGCATGATAAGTTCGTGACATGCCAAGGGAGCTTTTGGGAAGAACGGGTCAAAAACAGCCGGTAAAATACATATCAGTTGTCACTCTCAGGACTCAGGATGTGAAACCAAACATTGACCCATGTTCCATGAAATGCTGAGCACCTCAGATGTTGATCAAGAGTTTCTTTAGTGTTCCTAGTGTTCTCCGCTTATTAATGAAAAGATGCAGTCTTGCCTCAGAAATATCATTGTTATTACCTGGTTTTATCATAAAATAAGATCACACATCTTTTAGTGCTTACTTTCATTGCTTGGTTCCAGTATTAAATCAAAATCATAGTCACTTGCGTTGATCATCCTACAATGTCTTGTGATTAGTTCAGGTTATTTAACTCAACATTATGTAACATCCGGGAATATGAGCTATCAATTACTCCTTCAGTCGTGTTGGGTTAACGTTGCTTGAGAGTGTAAGTGAGAGAGAGAGAGAGAGAGAAGAAAAGACACGTGAATAATACATTTTACAAAGGACGGACAACTTTAACACGGGCGTGACATCTAGAGTCTATTGACAGTCAGTAATGGCATAAATCAGCTTTGCAAACAAAAAGCTATGCGCTTTATTTTATTTACTCCGGTTTCCTACGGTCATCACTTAGAATCTTCCCTAGTTCATTGTATAGTTTTGCGAGGCATTTCCTGTGGCGCTCTAAAGCTACCATTCTCCATAACTGAAGCTCAGCTAATATACTACTGTCTGGTGTTACTATAGCTGCTTCTATAACACAAATACCCAGCCCTATTGTTATAGCCTCACTAAGAGAAGATGTGTCATCTTATCAATCTGGTTACATAATAAACATATGTATTTCAGTAATGTTTGCATGGGTTGGTTATTTTATTTGCTGTCCATCTGACTTGATTGAGAATCAATTTCAGAAGCTATTTTTTCACATAGTTTTGTAATTAGTATTTGTAACTTTGTACAATTATACATGTGTCTGAATGTTTTATTCCATTTAACTTGTCGCTTTACAAACGTTTCTGCAACACCCTCCCCAGCATACAGACGTGAAACACTAAAAGCCAGGTGACCAAGTCTACTAAATTATTCTACATCCCTAGCTGCTGTGCTGTATCCCACCCATCTCAGTGTTTTAAGTTATGTGTTCCCAGGACATGTGTATGGAAGCTCATCATCTGCCTAGCAGAATATACATAAATCCCAATTCGTCTTTTTCATATAAGTCTTACGGGGATGCATATGATATACTAAAGTGAATTTCTTGCTGTCTATTTTCATGGTTTGTACGATTTCATATTAGAATCTCAAAACAGAAGAGAAAAGAGACGTATTACAAGTTTGTACAGAAGAAAGTGAAGAGGAACTCCATAAACTTGAAGTGGTAGTCATACTCCAAAGTCCAAACATTTTACGGCAAGATTGTGCAAAAACTGTTGGGATTATAAGAACATGTTTGGTAGACAATGTTCTCCTCTTTATTAATTAATATATTAAATAATTTGATATAACGGGCAGTTTGCGATATAATTGCAAAAAAAAAAAACTTTTCGGGCGCCATTTTTCAAGATGGCGGAAGTAAAATAATGTTTTCAGAAGTGGCAATGAATCGTATTTTATTCACCACAGACAAAACTATACCAATGTGCCAAATTTCATGTTTGTATCAAAAAGTGAAAAATTGTTTTACTCGGAAACTCCACTAATATGATCCAATAAAATTATTTTAAAATATCATGATCTTCATTTTTGTGTTACATCATTTTCTAGTTTAATTTTTTCATATTTATAATACAAAGTTTCCCCTTATTGTTTAATATCATACTATGTCTTTGTACATAATGTAATTAATGTATTTTATGTCATTTTAGCTATGCCAATCCTTCCTCCTGGATCTAATAAAAATTTCAAATGTATTATATTATTCTTTCTGCTTTTATAATGTTCATATTTCTAGTCATTTTAATATAATAAATCTAAACTATTTAGTATCAAAGTCTTATATCTTAAATTAACGCTCCTTACTTTTAATTATTTAAGAATGTTTTCTAAAGTGTAACCCGAATGGGTAGTAGGACGCGGTGTTAAAAAAGAAGGATTTTTCTAAAATGTTAAGGCATCGACATTTAAAATTTTAGTATATAATGTAGTGAAACAATTTTTTGTGGTCTTTTTAATTGGGAATTTTAAGTGTACGTTTAATGTGCAAAAAGTTGTATTTTGTGATTATCAAGTCGAAATCCTAGTCTTAAAATGTATTCGTCCAATATTTTGTGCTCTATATTTTAGTTCAATTTTATATGATATTAAGTTTTTGTTAAAATTATTTGGGGTCTTGGGTGAGTCACTGGGCTGACATACACGAGTGTATTTGTTTCTTTTCGTTTCATATTAATCTGTATTCAAGCATGAGTACATGGATTGCAAACGATCTACATGTTTAGTTTAAAAGTCGCGCATGTGCAGAGACTTGTGTTTTTCGGTGGACCAGCAAACGCTCGGCACACACAGGCACGAATGCTACTCCTTCACCTTCTCGTGGAAGGGGTCAGAGGAGAGGTAGGTCTACTCCCACCCCACAGAAGAGGCGGGAGAGAGATTAACCGGATAATCGACTTAACAGGCAATAATCCCCTCCTCCCCCGTCTCCCAACCTCTGCAGACTTGTAATTAAACAAGGCGAGACAACATTATTAGCCCGCCGAGCTGGCTTGGGGGAAATTATTATCACCCGAACACGGTTGTTATAAATGACTTTTTTTTTTCTCATGCCCGTGGCTGAGTGATTAGTGGAGCCAGACTACAGGCCTTGGGGATCCCTGGCTATATTCCAATTGGCGCATAAGTTGAAGTTAAGGTGACGATTCGTACCCGATTTTCGGGGATAGTTCTCGAAATAAGACTTCCCAGGAATGATTCGGTCCCCGATTTGTTGAATAAATTAATGCAATTTGAAAGAAGATATGTTCTCCAAATAAATATTATGCCCCCTCAAGGACCTACTCTCAAAAACAAACAATATTATGTCAACATAATTATCAGGGTTGCCACCATTTTCTTTACTATCAAATTCCCTGTGTATTCCAGATCTTCCAGAAGAAGTTCCCATTCTTCCAGGCATCTTATATTGATTGAAGAAAAAGATTAATATAATTTCAACTAGCTAGTGTGAAGTTAAGTGATTATGTTAAAAATAGGATGATTTAAGATTGACGGAGAAATACATCTTCTGTCGCTTCACAGCCCTTGTTTAAGGGATAATAAGACATGTTTGAATCCGTGTGATTAATTCTCCAGTTCACTTTTTCGTCCATCCAAATACCTACTGCTTTAAACTTTCAGTTAAATGTCCGAAATTAACCAATATTCCAGTATTTTTTAATATATTTTTCAAAATTCCCTGTGTTTTCCCGGTTTTACAGGTGCGTGTCAGCCCTAATTTAAGTTGTACATATTACATAATATTATTAAAGTGCATCTATAGTTTTAGTGCAATGGCTAATTCACAACTTTCTTGTATCGTTTCATATCACTTTCATTATACATATACATTTTCTAGACCTACTTTATTGACTGTCCAATAATACCAATATAAATAACAATACCATAGGATGTATTATGTAACATGTAAATGGCAACTATCGTCTCCGCCTCTAGCCTGTGATTCAAAATGGTTGCCCCCGTGGGTGAACCAACTCGGGGTCAGTACATCAAAGTGAGGCTGCGCGCAAGTGTGCCTTTGTTCGTCCTCGACCTGTCTCGCTGCGAGTTCGCCTCTTAGTGTATAAACAGACCACTCGGCCATCGCTGCAGGTTTAAAAATAGTGCCCATACCTTCAGATGTACGGATAGGATACAAAATGTCTACAGAGAGAGAACCAGAATCGCTGGTCACGCGGACCAAACGTCAACTAGACTAGACTAGAGTCTGGTTTTCCAATGACGGGGTCGGGGTTCAAATCCCGGTCGGGTGTCATGAGGATTGTTTCTATCTAACTGGGTTGCCAATTAACC
This sequence comes from Timema bartmani, assembly GCA_902151455.1. NCBI lineage: Eukaryota > Metazoa > Arthropoda > Insecta > Phasmatodea > Timematidae > Timema > Timema bartmani. Next base: position 11,095 of record CABFWB010003939.1, read on the forward strand.
TCCATGCAAATGCGGGTACACTTTCTTTACGCTCTACCTTTCTTACCCCATACACGTAATTAGATGTGGATTGCCCGAACGGGAAGAAAGAGACAATTTCAAAACAAAAACAAAAGTCAAAGAGAAAAATAAAATCAATTGAGTTGTTCAGAATTCATTGCAAAAAAATTCTTATTTTGGCATTTATGCGATTGTAGTGTGTCTTTTTTTTTGGTAAATAACGAGTTAAAAGTGATTCAAAAAAACAATTTTATGTAAATAAGAAATATTTACGAGTCGAACAAATAGAGAGCACTTAAAACATGTCTTGATAGAAACGCAACTGTTTATAATAATTACGGTATAGTGTGTATATATATATATAATATGCATACTATAATTAGAATGATTATAATGATGACAAAAGTGTAAGATTAAAGAAACTACTTATTTAATTCCAAACAAACAACCTTTTTTTTTTATACTTAATAAATTACGGCAATTTCCAATTCAAATTAGAGCAATCCCATTTTAAAAAACACTAAATTATTTATAATTAAAGCATGCCCATAAAACAAACATTCCCGTCTGCCATCCGTATAATAATTTCACGATATACCGACCACCACTTTTTTCACCCCGCCAACACGATAAAAAAAATGTTTAACTACAACCATTTCAAAGAGCGTATCACAACTTTTTTTAATTATTGTTTTTAACGGTCTCCCTCATAAAATATGAGTGTACGTTAACTGCGTATTTAGGGCCCATTATGAGGAGCTATCCAACATCGCCATGTCGTTAAAAAATACATTTTATGTATTTATTTACGACAGTACTATACACTCGTGATCTTATAATAAGCTTCTATCTCTCTTTTATTTTTTTACTTGCCCCGAGTCGGTTTATGAGGCCAGGCGATAAAACAGGAAAGTGGGGGAGGGGTGAGGAAGGGCCGTAATGGCACATCCATTACGCCAAGTGTAGTGCGAGCTACGGTGTTGCCATCTAGCGTGAGATGTTATCGTCACTAGATTAAACATTCTTCTAACGACTAATTGTTGCAACTTACAAGTCTATTCATTAACCGGCGTAGTGCTTTACCTGGAGACTTCAGAGCCAAGCCGATCTTGAGACGCCGCATCACACCTCTAATTTCTGCTCGCTCGATTATGCCCAAGACCTGTTCACTGTTCGCGCTAAATTCGACAAAAATAGTTATTATTATATGTTGTGTGTGTGTGGCGGGCATAAAATGTCCCAATTGATCGACCCTCCTGTACTTGAAAAACCAAGGCCCTGTATGCAAGTGTTTTTAAGGGCGTATGCCCCCCTCCCTTCCTAAATGTATTGTTGTGATCCTTCTCAATGCTTGTGATAGTATGCCTCAATTTTATTACGAATAGCACTAACCAAGAGCTAGGAAAAGTTACCAGATCGTCTCTCATCTGTCCATTCGCCCAGCCATTATGATCTCTAAGACCATGTGTTGAGTTGCTCTCACTTTTAACAGTCAAAACTTTAACAATATGTAATTATGTTTGTTTAAGCGTTTTTACATTATTGAAATATGAACTTACTAAAATAACCGTTTGGATGTTTCTTTTATGTGGAAGTGGCGTCTGTAGTTCACCAAAAAATGCTTTACAAACAAGAGCTTCTAAAAGGTTGAATTCTCTTCATAAACAAAGATGCCAAACCGGACGAAATGAAGGCGGTTGATTAAGTCATACGAACCGTTGCATTCGTGCGTAAGTGTTTACAAAATAAAAACGTTTTATTGTGAACCTAATATTTAGTATTTAGTAATTTTTTTAAGTTAGAGAAAAAACATTTATTTATGTTATAATTTATGGTGGCCAGTTATAAAAAGATACATGTGTGAGTATTATACTTTTTAATTTATTATTTCATGCACTATAATATCTCATGTTGCCACAGCCGCAAAACATAAAATATAATAGCTATAAAATAGTGTTTTTTGTCCTTTCATATACGGTAGTTTAAAAAAAGCCAATTATGCAGTAATCCTTAAGAAAATATTATTAAAAGCTTTGATAACTTTTCTGATTAAGTATCTAGTTTAACGAAACAAATAAAATAATATTTCTTGCAATGTAGTTTTTTGTAGGTGCTTCAGAAGGCCTTAAAAAAACTTGGAATCTCGTGTTGCAAGTATTCACCCCGAGTAATTGCGTAAAATAACCTTCTTTCAAATGTATGTGTGGGACGAGCCTGTGCAAAACGCTCACCCCAACCATGTAGATTGTAGATTTAGTACCTTGCACTAGAGAACTGGTATTTTCAAACGCTGCAGTAAGAATACTTCAGTGTAGGTTTTCTAAAGACTTTTTAACTTGAGCTTCATTTTAAAATGCAAAGTAACTTGTTAGACCTCACTTTTTAAAAAAAAATAAACTTTTATATTCTAACTAAAAGAAAAAGAAAGGAATTTTTAAATTATTAGATTATTAAGTGAAATTAATTTTGAAAATTTGGGAGATATTAAAAATAACAAAAGTTTATTAGGATATACATAAAATGTTAAGGTTTTACACATGGTGACATGGCATTAAGGTGGTATGGTAGTGAACGCGACCTAAAGACACCATTTTTAGCAGTTATTATTTTTTTAAATGTTGGCCAAAATAAATCAAATATTTCTCCAGTAGAAACAGAGTTTAATTTTCTTCACATGACAATATCAATAGTTATTAAATATTTGTCAAGGGTGGCTGGAATATGATTTTTCTCTTTATTTATAAAGTTCTTTAGCTAATGCCACTATACTCATAAAATATATTCAACAACTGTTGAAATTACTAGGTGAAGAAAATTAAACTCAATGTTACTACTAGAGCAAACATGGATTTATTTGACCCAAAAAAAAGTGCTATAAAAATGCAAGAACACCGACCTCACCTCGCGTTCCCCTACACCCAACAATAGGAACGTGAAAGTTTATTGCCGCACTTACAAAAGTATGTCACCTATCTCTATCCAGTCCACCTCATTACACCCAATCTATTTCAGGCCCATTCTAATGTTATCATCCCATCAGCGTCTAAGCCTTCCCAATGGTCCCATTAGAATTGGCAAACAGTAGCCTGAACACGGTTCTTCCATTCACGTTGCATGTTCTGTCCACCGTGAGCAACGAGATTTCATTACCCTAACAATGTCTGGTAGTGTGTCCTCCACTTATATTTATCCCTTTTTGGACCAAATATTTTAAGTAGACTACTTTATTTTCGTAAACCCTAGAGAACAACCGGTGCAAATATTTAAAAATGTGGCTATTGTTTAGCATATTCTGAGATTCACATTCCTTGAAAACAGGCGAGATGATAGCTTTCTGGCTGAGTGAAGGCATGTATTTCCAGACTATTATTTTCTTAATCTACACTCTAATATTGTTATTACTAGTTCAAATTGTTCCTAAATATGTGAAATCATTAAAGCTACCAAGTGGTATAGTGATCGCAGTAATCACTAAATTATCGTCATCAATCTGTTTCTCTCCGCGTGATCATGTACTTAAGTCTTCTCAGCGTTCACTTATAAACACAAATCTCGATCATCTGTGTTGTACCGTTTAGTGTCAAGACACTCTTGCATTACCATAATAATCTAATGCTAGATTAAAATTTAATGGAAAACGTGCAGTTCCTTGTTTAAATCAATTATGTATTTCTAAAGCATCTGGTATGTTACATTCAAAACGTACCCTACCACGCGTTTCTGTCAAACATATTATCAATTCTTTTAATTAGTTTCTTGGTAACTTAGTTAAAATGTAATATAACTTGTTTATTTTAACTGAATCACGTGAATACTATTAAATGAATACAAATAACTGCGTATGGTAAAATATTAGAATATTTACTTCATTGGTAAGAATGAGTTTGTTTCCTATAGCAGAGATGACTCAGGTCTGGTCAGGTCCTATTTTTGTGAGACGCAGGGGGAAAAAAATTTCAAGTGTCAATCAATTTATATAGTTTAGATTGCCGTTATTGTTACGGAAACTACTTTCACAGAGATATACAAGTGAAAACATTATAATAAGTTCTTTATTGCTTTATTGGTCAAATTATAATTATTTATTTTACAGCTAACCAGAACTTTAACAAGTCTAAAGAACTGAATAAATGGTTTGAAGATACAACCATGGTGCGCCTCACCTGAAACCAAATCGTACCTCACCAGTGAGAGTTAGAGAAACCATGCTTTAGTGCACTTTCCTAATCATGAAATACACAACATTACCTTCCACCCCACCCCCGAATATCCATCATCCAGTAATTATTATATATAATACAACTATTTCTAGAAGAATAAAACTATTAAAATTACTAAATTTGAACCAAATAATGTGCAATTATAAATAAACTCCTCCAGACCATAGTTTGTATACAAGCACCAGTAGTGAAAACTAAACTACGTCATATCGACGGTCGTTGTAAAGGTCTAGAAAATGATAATTTGACATAATGCCAGCTCATGTATATAGCAATTATTAATTCTTATACAAAGGTAGCCAAAATTACCAAAAACTACATTTAAGGCAAATTATTAAGGTTTTTGTTTTTGCCTCATGCTCTGAGCTGATATGGATTCGACTATTTTAGCGGAACAAGCTTTTTATTTGAAATCTTTTAAATGTTTATTAAAAGTCATCGAGTTATGTGGTATATTTAAGTGATTGTACCAAAATGTGGTGGGTTTTTTTTTTCCGGTTAAAACTACTTGATTTCAAATGTGCATTGTTGTACAATATGTTTACCCCGAAAGGTATAAATATACCTTGATTGATTCCACTATGGTGTTGCTTAAATGATAGGGCCATAGTGTAGTCAAATTACCTTCCTGTGCTGAAGGAGTGTACAGTCAACAGAAAAAACAAACTTATTCCAAATAAGGCAGTGCTCAAGTTTCCGCGCCTGATCAAGCTCGGGCATGACTAGCAGCGCCCCTAGCGAGGTAGACGGCACCTATCGCTAAACTTTCAGAGACTCATATTATTATTTTCTTCCTTTTGCCTTTCTTCTGCAATAGCTCGATGCTCTGAAATCATCCGCGATGGGGGGAAAACATGGGAGGAAGGGGGAAAGGTAACTGGAGAATAGAGCGAGAAAGAGGGTGGTGGAGCGGGGGGTGGAGACATTAATCCTGGATTTGACTGCCACGAGAAACATCATACAAAAGAAGAACAACCGATGGATCGTGGAAACTGTCGTTACTTCGCAACCTGTACNACTTCGGTTACTTGCGAGTGGCACCCCTTTTGTAGATTTTTTTAAAGGCACATTCCACTTCCCGCATTTAATTACACTTATGCGGTTGGGATGAGAAAGGTATAATTTAGAGAAAAGGCACTCGCATTTGCGTGAAGGGAGTAAAAACCTCAAGGGAAAAAATTACCCCGAGTATAACCGGCAGGAATTATAACGCCGCCCTCCCCATCACAGGTATCTCAGTACAATGTGAGCGTGTCTCCTAGACCTGTGGTGACCAACCATCCCAAGATCACCCACGATCCCATTTCAAAATCAAGGAACTAATAAATCCCATACAAGTATAAAAACATTATTTAACTCATTTAAGCTAGATTACGTCATATACTAATACAATTCATGCGTCTTAACACCAATATAATTATAATTTAAACAAAAGATGTAACTTATAAAAACAAGTGCAGTGCCACAGTGGTTTTTAGTTTGGTCACTAATCACGTATTTCCCGTTCTTACATCATGGGATCTACGAATGCTCTAAATCAATTTGCCAATTTTATTATTCCACAAACATTTAATAAATTCATGATGCTAGAACACACATCTTTCTAATAGGGATAATAAATAAAAGGAGATAATAAATACTGTATTTGTTGGAATTTGGATCTGGATAGGTGCTCGTGCAGAAAAAGGCTGCTAACAACTGTCTTAGACGATGTGACCACTGATACGGGTAGCCTCCTTAGTAGTGAATTCCGAGTCAATCAATCACCTGCTCTTTAAGCCACCTCACCGGGATTCAAACCAATCTCTCTTGAGAATATTGGTCTTAGTTAAAAGCAAAAAGCCTCGACGATCATGTATATTTCAGGAGATCAAAGGCACTAGCAAACTAATATTTAAAATTAAGCATCCAAACTTATATGCTCATTTCTGTGTAATTCTAGTTCTCAAGAAGTAAAGTCTTGAACGTCAACCTTGCCTGCCATTGGTTATTGCATCTTACCATGCACACGAGGTATAGGTCCATGTTTTACAGCTGTTATTTTGGGTTGAAATAATCTTTTTTTAAAGCTCGTAGCTCGTACATTACAATAATTTTCAATAGAATGTAGAACCTTTCATTAGTAGGTGCAGAGGAGGTGATACGCGTCAAAGAATCTGTTTCCAGCGTTCTAACCACCAGTAGCGTGTCATCCTATGGTGCAGGTGGTGCCCCCACACCAGGGCCCATAGCTCCTCTGGGGGACATAAGGAAAATTAAATAGCTTTTTTTCCGTCTTTTAATATATGTATTGTGGTTTATTAATATTTTGAAATTCATATATTTCAATAAATACATATTTATAATTAATTTTATGAGCAAGTATAACCAATTTTTACTCACAAATTTCGTACTTTATGTTTGGTAGGTAAGTTGTTGCGATCAGACTTCGTTGATTTGTATACCAGCTTCGCGCCAGCGCAGAACGTGGATTTTTTGTAGCACGTGTTTGATGCTGTTGACAGTCTGAGAGTGGGGCAGTTTCTTAATTTTATTGTTATTATTGATTAATGAAAATAGGAATAAAAAATAAGTGTTGATTAAATTATTTTCAACACAATGTTGAACCAAACACGTAAAACCAAATGTCTTCGTGGTTCAGCGAAAAGAACTTAAAACAGTATAAAAGTAAAAATATGTAAAGTATTTACGTTTTTTAAAAAAATTTACTCAATGAAGAGATTTCAAGTTTAAATTAAGAAAAATATGACCACTTAATAGAAAGTTTTAATGTGTTAAACAGTGATAAAAAATGTTGAATAGTTGGTGCAAAATGATGACTAAAACTTATTAGAAGCAATTCCTTCTTGTTCAAACATATTTGCCCAAGAAAATGAAGATACCACGGTCGAGATGTTAATGAGAGTAAATAGTAGTGCATTTTTAAAAACGGGGGCCAAATCAACCTCTTCGCCGATTTCCTAAAGAACCAAATAAGAATAACATGAGTTTTACATAAGCTTACAATTATTCAATAAATCAAGATGGATAGTCAGCCATGCTGGTTATTTGCGATAAAAAGGGATAAAGGAAGGTAATTTAAAATACTTAAATAGAGGTTAGATAGAGATGGGGAATATTTGTACTCTTCAAACTTTCATAAAACAAACATTGGTAAAATAATCAACACATGGTTGGCCATATAGGTACTCGTCACTGCATGTCCTAAAATATAATTTTATAAATGTGATAGACATTAACTCAAATAATTACAATGACTAAAAACATAAAGAAAATTATTGCAAATGTAAATAGATAAAATTATGAAAAGTAAGAAAATGTATTCCATCTCCCAATTCTCTCAAATATTCTGCAGTTAGTGGATGCTGTCTCAAAATTATTATAATCAGACAATGTTGAGATGTCAATAGCCACTCGGTTGCTATGCAATGTTTTGTAAGGCCTGCAAGTATCAAGGAACAAGGCAGTTTAGTCTCTTAGACAAAAGTGCAAATAACTAGTCATCATTATGGCCCAGTGTGGGCCCAGTTAATGGTACGCCCCTGCTAACCACCTAATCAAATGTATAACTAATGGTAACATAACCCGAACAACAGGAAAGCGGGAAAGTGGTCACAGAGAGGCTGAGAAGACTCGAATGTTTATACCAGGGTTTGCGAACCTATGGCACCAGATATTATTTCTTAGCACGTGACATTCACTGTTGTCCTAAGATTATTTTTTTTGCCCAAACAACCTTTCTATATTGTAAAGAAGTAGAGAGGGTATATTATTTTTATTATGATTACTATCCAATGACATTATGAATGGATAATTTGCTACAATTCAGAAACATTGCCTAAATAAATTTCCTATGAATGTTTTCAACTAATTTGCTGCGGATAGCCCAGATGTGTACGTAAAAAACCGACCATTTTGTTCTACAATTCTGTAATATGTTCTTACAATTTAATAATAATGATTAAATACTAAAATATTCCATTATGTTACTCAAAATTCTCAAAGGCCTGCGAAATTATTTGTTGAGAAAATTTATCAACAAATTGGGCCAACACTCTGAAAAAATTCACCAGCCCTGAACTTTATGCCCCAAAAAAAAGTGAAATATGCCCTTGAAATGCCAAAATTTGATCTAAAAATATAGCACTGGCTTTTTCACCAACATTGAGTGAAGTTTAAAGCTTGGATAAATAGTTTGTCATAATTTGATATTACAATATTATATATAGTTAAATATAACAATATTATTTGTTTATAGATATCGCGAATCAACTTATTACTTAGTCATTACTATATTGTAAACTATTAAATATGTTATATTTTGTTTGTAATAAAAAGGATATTTAAAAAAATGTTATTCTTTACAAGCTCTGAATATGTTTTAAATATGCTCTCAAGCTTAAAAAGTTCTATACCAAATATAAACATTTTATTTCGTAGACTAATGGTTAGCTAACGCGCTAGTTTCATGTTCAGCTATACTGCCGAGGACGGGGAGATCGAGGTTCGAATCTCACTCGGGTGAACTGGGTGGTTTTCCCTAAATGGTTTTACACTCTCCCTCCACGCAAATGCAGGTTCACTTTATCTATTTTCAACCTTCCCAATTCCTAACCCATTAGAGTAATTAGTACTTAAGAGTATAACCCGAACGGGTCGTAACACGCGGTGCTAAGTATATTATTTCGTAATGGCTCAAAACTATTTTAAATCCTGTTCAGCATTAAAATGAAGTTTAGAATAAAAATATTACTCGTCATTCTTGCCATAATAATTACCTACAAAGAAAATTAATAAAATTAAAATAGAATTAGTTGTCTTTCATTTTCCGGCTAGCAAACACATCACCGCTTGCAGAGTACCAACATAATAAATACTAAACAAAAAATATAAGCACACTGATCTCAGGGTGCTAAAACATCCCCTAGAAGCAATAAAAAAAATACATTATCGCCTTTTGAATGTCGAGCAAGGAAAATCTGCGAAGAGTGGGGTAGCGTAGGAATATAAAGGGGGAAGTTAAACAAGTGGCTGAAGGAAGAAGAAATGGATATAGAAAAGATGGTAAGAAGAGGGATATACAGAGAGGGGTTTGGGGGTGCTGCAAGAAAGCCTTAGGCGGAATTTGATTTAATGTGATCAGTGCGTTACAGGAGCTGAAGGGGAGAGTTTCCATGACGACCTGGATGTCAAAAAGGGGAGGCAGTTTCTTCGCGGGGAAGCTGAAAGGATGGAGATTTTTTCCCCTCTCCTTACTTAAATCCCTTGTCCCCGCAGGGCTCAAGATGTAGCCCCCATAAAAATATATCAGATATCTGTGTAAAGGCAGAGGGAATATTATCTGTGTGTAGCAAAGATTGTTAACGCGTCTACATTTCACCAGTTCTTTTTACATGTTTTGATGCTGATACGTTTGGAAAAAATATACAGAGGATGCATAAGTTGAGAAAGATCAAGTTTGATGGAGTTAACGGCTTCCTAAACACCTGAAGAGAAGTTTGGTGGAGCTACCGGGATCCTAACACCTTGAGAGAGGGCGGAAAACCCTGTATGTTATTACTTTTGTAGCTCGATACTGTCTTATTTATGAATTCTAAATATTATTATTCAAACTTTGCATAGGCTTGTTTGTCTCTATTATTATGGAGCCAAATAAATAAATTATTATGCATTAATTATGTT
>CABFWB010003939.1:23183-68586 GCA_902151455.1 Timema bartmani
CTCCCAATCCGTACTCTTTCCCTCCACTCTCCCCTCTACTCATTTCATTAAAATGCTTAATTCCTCACATTTCCTGATGTTTCTTTTCTTCTCAATTAGTCATGACCTAATAAGACCCCCCCAAAAAATCATCCAGCCATTTATATCTCTCATATAGCTCATTGCATAGTTACTCTGTCTCCCTTCTTCCTCTTTCTCCCAAGCTTATCAACACCTACTTCGGTAATTCGTCCATCCCGATGTTTTCTCAGGGTTAAGTGTGTGTTGATTTTTTTTCTCGGTGATGTGTTTCTTCGTTCTCTGCCCTCTTGTTATGAAGTCATGTTATTGCGGGTCCAGTTATGGGAGGGGAGGACGAATGGAAGGGGTGATATGTGGAGGCCGAGCTTACTGGGTGCGAGGGTGCTGGTGTGGAGTATTCTCGTCTTCATCCGAGGAAGAGGAGTCTTGTCTGAGGATGTCTGGTGGTCCCAGGGGATCGAGGTGGTGGAGAATTGCCGAAGGTCTGAAGGGTGGCTGGAGAGGAGGGATGAGGATCGGGTGTATTGAGGACGTTGGCAAGGTGAGGTAATGGTTGGAGGGGGTAGAGGGAGTATGTTGCTGAGGAGTAGCCGGCGTCAGTGGGCTACTATGGCTTCTTCCTTCTCCCCTTTGAATGGGTCATGGAGAGGTGGTCTAATTTAGATTAATGAGGCCTGAGTAAACGTTGAGGCAGCTGGCCAAGAGCGTTACCTTGCAAGGTCAAGGATGCAGAGAAAGCCAGCCAAGGGCACTGTAACATTAGCAATGCTAGCTAATTTACATCAATACTACCTGCCCCGAATAATACCGATACTCAGAGACATCCTGGAATATCAAAATTTTACAAAAACTTACTATGTCTAAAATATGTGCTTTACTCACTCATTGTACCATCTGACTTAGCACGAGTTCCAAGGCCGATAACCTTCACACGACTGGTTCACACCGAATTATATGCTGAAGTGAAAACTGACACATCTTTGAAAAAGTGGATTGACGAGACACCTTCATGAGGTGACCTAGGCCTACGCTGATTGGCTTAGCCGGCCGATAGAAAACCTCACGTGATCTGCACTGCCAAAACGCCGTATCTTCGGGATGACGTGTCAAGAAAACAACGGTTGTTCCAAAGAAAATCATATTTCTATCGCGTGTTCGCAACATGACCGTTATACTTCAAACAGGAAGATTTCCCCTTCCTTGGCTCAAGCAACTATACCTATATAAAGCTGGCGCTCAGCTACCATTTTTGATTAATTCCAACTCAACCCCGAGAGGTCCTCGTCTAGATGTAGACATATTCACTCCGCGATGGGAAAATATTAACTCTATTTATTTTGTTAGATACAAAGAAACCTGCCTTAAACGGATCCTTTATTAAGCAGAAACTTGTCTTAAACGGAAATATTTTATGGTCCCCGACTTTAAGGCTGAAAAACATGCTAAATTATCTGGATTAAACAGAAACTGTCTAACACAGAAACAGAATTCAAATTAAGTCTCTATATGGAAAATGTTAAATGTTCCGGTGGGCATCGTTTAGAAAAATGTTTGGCATCCTATAGCAGAATTTTGTTTTCTCTAACTCTTCCTTTATATCAAGAGGAGTTGAAATTTTAAGTCAGGTATATTTCCTTTCTCCTTCTTAGTTCTTTTGTTACTTTGCTTACAGAATTGGGAACTGTAATCACTTCTTGGTTGTTATCTCTGTTCTTCCCAGTTTCCACGCTAATTACTTGTCAATCACCTTTGGAATTCAGCTTTTAACAGTACATCACTACCTGTATGGAGATTCAATTGTTTGTCCCTTCCGGAAATTTTACTCAATATGGACTCTAGACCTAATTTTTTTTTTACTTTAGTCTGGCAGTTGTTATTATGGCTTCAAAGATAAAGATTTGTGCTTGAGCTAAACACAAGAGTAAAAGTTATTCATGCGAGTGAGCGAGATAAATTATCTGTTAAGCAGATCATGAAGATGTTTAGCGTCGGTAAAACTCAAGTGTACGAGATTCTAAAGAAGAAAAACAGAAATTTTGAAGCTTTAGGAAAACTGTGCTAACGGGAAAATAAAAAGAGAACTTAAGAAAACTGCAAACGAAGACATTAATGAAATAGTGTGGGGGTGGTTTGTCAATGTTAGAGCGAAAAATCACCGCGTGTCGGGTCCAATGGTACAGGAACACGCTAAAAAGGTACTCAAAAACTGGGGAAAAATGAATTCAAATCATCTAACGGATGGTTGGAGAGTTTTCGCAAAATACATCGGATAGTTTTTAATGAACTTTGTAGTGAATCGAGTGATTTAAATAGTGAAACCATTTTAGAGTGGGTTACTAAACTTCCCTCCATAATCGAGGGATATGAACCTGAAAACATAGCGAATGGTGACGAGACTGGACTGTTCCTCCGCGCGCTACCGAATAAATCGCTGTTTTAACGGTGAAAAATGTTCGGGAGGAAAATTGTGCAAAGAAAGATTGGCTGTTTTTCTATGTGGTTTTATGTCAGGTGAAATGGAGAAACCCTTAGTTAACGGTAAGGCAGCAGAGCCACGATGCTTCAGAAACATGGACATACGGAAACTTCCCGTCGAGTGGAGATCCAACAAAAAGGCGTGGATGACGTCACAGATCATGGAGGAATAGTTAACGGATTTTAGAGGAAGAATGAAAAAGCAAAACCAGCATGTTTTGTTGTTTTTGGATAACACAACATGCCACCCCCACATTGAAATTTCCAACGTGGGACTTGCTTGGTTCCCTTCAAACACTATAAGTCTTTCTCAACCAATGGATCAGGGCACCATTCAGAATGTTAAAGTGCACTATCGTAAATTATTAATGCAATCTTTGCATCGCCAATATGAATTCTACATCATCCACCCCTGAGCTTGCAAGAACCGTCTCGGTTCTATATGCGGTTATTTGGATAAGTTAAGCTGTAAAGAAGTTGTTGCCAGAAACTGTGACAAAGTATTTTGAAAAAGCAGGATTTTTTGTGAGTGAAGTTATTGCTAGTGTAGAAAATGAGAATGACGAGCAGGACTTACAAAACTGCATAAATGAAATGCTGAAGACTACATCAACATAGACAATTACATGCAAACTGAACCAGACAACAATGGATATCAATGCCTTAGTTGAGAGTTTTAAAGAAAGTTTGAAAGGAGAAGAGGAGTAGGAAGAAGAAGAAGAAGAAGAAGAAGAAGAAGAAGAAGAAGGAGGAAAATGAGATTGGTTGGAAGAATGAAAGTATAGCGTGAAGACTTATCAATATGCTGTCAAAATGAACTGCAGCAATTTGCCCTACAACGGAATTATTCTGATATGCTTAGTGTAATTTCTCATGCTAAAGTGTTTGTGGAAAGTCAGGCAGCCAAGAGAGTAAATTGTGTGCAGAAAACCCTGCTTGACTACTGGAAAAAATAAAAACAAAGTGTGTAATGTTTTTCTGTTCAGTGTAATATTTCCATATGTTTATTTATATTGCCAATAATGAGTACTGTGTAATAACGAGTACAGTATTTTATTTTATGATTTTTATCCCAATTACGTGCATGTCCCTGGTTTAATTTTTATAGTACACCTTCATTAAACGGAAACCTGGTTTTAGCGGAATAATATCTTGGACCCTTGCGATTCCCTTTAAGGCAGGTTTCACTGTACTTATATATTACGACCAATAACGAGTTTGGGTGTTTGAACACTTAGTTAATTATGTGATTAAAATCGTTCATGTAGGCGTCGGTAATTTCTCACTAGAAGATTTATTTTGGAAGTTAAAATGTTTTATGGAACACTTAATGTGTCCTTCTACCACTTGAGCGCTAGTCTCTTTGTAATATTTTGACTTATTAGTCAGTAGCCACTTTTTGATTCTTTTTCTTGCTTGGCATATTTAATTGAATATTTGTACCAATATTTGTTAAACCTTAAAATTTGATATTTAAATTAAAGATAAAATTTAGTATACGTATTTAAATTGGAGAAATTATAAAAGTAATTTATTTTTGTTAATCGACAAGTTACAATTTTAAACAATAACCGATGTTTAAATATTTTTTTAGAATTGATTTTTGAGATTAAATTAAATTTAAGGTTTAATGATTTAATCTGTTTGTTTAGTCTGAATTCACAAAGGTGATTCAGGCGCTTTGTTAACTGTGAAGAGGAGCTCTTTAAGCTCTTTGATATTCCAATTATGAAAATACCTTTTATATTTCATACTCTTTAAATTCTTTATTAATATTATAAGGATTCAAGGGTTTAATGGGTTAATCTGTTTGCTTAGTCTGAATTTACAAGGGTGATTCTGGCACTTTGTTAACCAAGAAGAGGAGCTCTTTAAGCTCTTTATTATTATATTAACGATTTAGAATATTTCTCTTGAGCCTCTTTCAGACTAATTCATATAAATAAATCATTTATAATATAGCTCTTATATTATATGTTTCAAACTTAGTCTTCTTCAAGGACTACGAATACATTGAGATTGTGGATTAAGTCCTCAAATGGACTTGTAAGGCCATGTATTACTTATATACCTCTGTTGTCTTATTTTGAGTAAATAATTCTACTTTTGTTAAACTTGTAAACTATCCTTTTAATTGTTTTTACATTAAATTCCATTTTGATTCCGCCCACCCTCTTCCCGATTGTTGTGGCCTCCCTCTGGCGGTTAGAGTTGGAGGTGGTGACTGGTTCAGCGCTACCTTGCAAGGTCAAGGATGCAGAGGCAGCTGGCCAAGGGCGCTACTCTATAAGGTCAGGAAAACTGAGGCAGCCAGCCAAAAGCACTACCTTAGAGCTAGGAGGGAGACAAACTCAGAATTAAATAAGGATTCCATTTATTTGATCTCTGATTTTAAGATTGTTTTTATACAATGTCCCTATTCTATTTCTATAGGGAACACACTACAATATCCTAGTAGGGTCCACTAACAAAAAAAAAACACAACAGATACATTGAAAAAAAAACTTACATGCTAACACGACAAGACAATCTTAACTGGGTTTTTTCATCCATACACTATTTACAGAAACAATAGTAATTGTGTATGAATCACATGCCACCTCCTCTTCCACCTCATGCAGCCATTCTACAAATTATTTCCACCTTTTCATAACATCATGTTTGCTAACTACCACGCCATCCGTCCTCTTTATTTATATTCTCGTTCAGCTCTTCTTTCCTTGGAACACTAGCTCCATGGCCGCTCTGCACATCTTCTTAAACTTTCCTTAGTCTCTAACTTATCCATCTCTTTACAGTTTCCCTTCCTACAATCTTTTTTAGTCCATTAGGTCTTTCTTCTTAACTCATTCATTCTTCTGTACATCCTTTTCCTTTCCTCTGTTCCTCTATTCTTCTAATTCGTCCTTTATTCCATTTTATTCAACATGGCCTCCGTAAACCATTCTTTCCTATTTCTTTTGGAACTTCTGAGTCCAGCAGTTTCCTTCACCGCTTCCTTAAGGCTGTTCCTCATCTTTATCCACTTTTCATTCACCCCCTCGTTTTCTTCCCCTCTCACCCATTTTGCCATGAATCTATTTTCCAGTTCCTTATCTCTTTAGTATGTCCATGTATAGCTTTTCTCTGACTTTTCCTCCTATTACTTTCTACAAATTCAACTGTACTTCCGCTTCTACCAGGTAATGGTCAAAATGTATATCCACCCCCACGATCGCTATAGAATTTTAGAGTGTATAATTAATTAAGCTATAAAAAAGGGAGTCAATGATTTCAAATAATTACAGTTTACGAGTTATAGGACACACTTTATTTTTTATTTTATTTTTGCGTACCATTGATAGGGTAAAGTTTTTAATATATAGGGCTGAAATTTAATATAACTAGACATTCATATGAGCTGTATATAATGAAATATTTATAATATTATAATTAATATTTATAATTATTATTACAATTAATGTTTATTTAGGATTGAAAATACAATTACATAATTGATTTTGTATTACAATCCAAAAGTACCTGAATGTATATCTTCAAGGATTGGAGTTAAATATAAAATAATAAAAACATTTTAAACATAATGTAACATTTTATCTTAAATAATTTCTTAATATATTCTTAAATATTTGTTTAAAACATTCTTTGAAGTATTCAGTTTTTAATTTTATTTTTAATATTTTAACATTTCATTGTGTAGACCTCATGCATGCCTATTTATAGGCCTATTAAATTTCAGCCACATACAATAATTACTCCACCTTAACAATGGTATGCAAAAAGCATAAAATAGCAGTTTTGACCCCTTATATATCATGAACTGTAATGATTTGAAATCACTGAATCACTATTCAAACCTTATAGCTACTGTATACAATTTTTAAAATAATGTGATAAATTTGATTTGTCGAATGACCTTAACTTAAACCATTTGAACAACCCTGGCTACAAAATGATGGGCCGAATCTATTATTAAATTCTTAACCTAAGCTATCCTCAAGCTACCTATGTATTTTTCAAAGTTTGGTCAAGAACCGTTGACTAGTTGAGAAGTTTTGACAGCGACAGGTCTCCATGCGGTATTAAGTTAGTACAGTATAGGGGAAAAGTCCGAATGCAACGCGCTGCTCTTGACAAAGGCAGTCCCAGGAGCCGATGTTATTCATTCTGCCGAGCCCGAGTCACCGCATCCTGGCGGCCTAATTGAGCTGTCCGCAGCCTGTAAAGCCGAGCGATTACATCTCCCACCCCCCTAGTCGCGTAACCATGGCAACCAGCTCTGCCAGCCCGCGCGCGCGCGTGCGTGCGCACTAGCCGGGGTTGGAGGATCATAAACTGGGGCTAGTAGTTTTATGAGGCTCGCTCTTGTGGGAAATGGAATAACTGATAATGAGGCACCCGATCTCCCCTCTTTGTCGCGCAACTCGATGAAGTGGATTCATATTTCATAAAACACAGGGCTAGTGTTTTATATCCTATCTATTAACTTGGTTTATTAGGGACATTTTGTCCATTTGTTCTGGCTGAGAGGTACGAGAGTCTGAAGGCGGGTATCCACTAATGAGTATCCACGTATCATCTAGTGATACAATATGGTGCAACACTGCCCGACTTTTTTTTTTCTCCGTATAATCACTACGTATCCGTATCAAAACGGAGGACATGGGACTACGATACGTATCGAACTTGAGTGTTCAGTTCTAGTTATTAAGCAGCAATGAGCACGTATCAGCAAATAGCAGCAGCCTCTTACATTTTTATTGACTAATCGATTATGAAAAATAAGAAACGAAAATCAGCAAGTTGGTGGGTGTCAAAATTGTAAGCGTGCAGGGAGGTATACAGTGGAACAAGCTTATTGGCCGACTTAAATTTAGTTTGTCAGAGGATTGTACAAAAATGTCACTAGGATGCACCTAGCTGATGTTGAGTTTTTGTTATCTTCAATTGAGTCAAACATTTCTAAACAAGATACTACATGTATGTTTCCATAAACTGTATGGTCTCCTCCTTACTCCCCTCTATTGGGCCAAAAGTATAGTAATAATAATAAACTAAAAAAAACCGTACTAACGGTGGTGTTCGCTGGCCGTCCTCGACAGGAATGAGCGCGCAACGCGGTAAAATGGCGTCCACATATGTCCTAGTGCCGCATCATTCCTTTGATGTGAAGGCTAAAAACCGACAAATGACCGAGTGGACTGCACTTTGGCCATAAAGCGTCTCCAGGAAGTAGGACTGCGCACTGTCCATCAATAGGTGGTGGTCTCCAGCAAGAAAGTAGGGCTGTGTGCAGGTCAAAAGGCAACTCTAGTAGGAGTAAACGTCCTGTGTCACTGTTTAACGTACGTTGTAGCATGTCTCGTCCGTCAAGAGCGTTGTATGGACGTTAAATTGTACGGACGTTATTCGTGTGACTGGCTGCATTTAATTCAATACCATACAACAACGGACGTTTCAACGGACGTTACAACGTCCGTTAATACAACGCTCGTGTGTTCCCGGCCTAAGTCATAATGCTGTGCTGGCCACTGAGACTTCACCAAGAAAGTAGAGATGCGCAGTGGCAATAGAGTGACTACAGCAATACAGTTGGGCGGCGCAGTGGCCATAGAGCGACCACAGCAAGAAAGAAGGGCTTTGTACTGACCAAAGAGCAACTTCAACGCAAAAGTAACACACGTGAACTTGTATATTTGGTGAAACGCGCGGAATTATGTGTTCGTTCACCAAATCAATGTTGGCCGACGCCTGCAATGCCACGAAAAGGTCACACCGCGTTACAGACCCGTAAAACAAATAGCATACACTCTCGTGGGCCAGGAGTTGGTTAGGTCGCTAGCAGGACCGCGAGAACATCTGATAGCAGGTTGCATCTTGATTTATGACGGTTGTGTTCGTTAGGCGCACCAGTCTTAATAATAAAGATTTATTGAATTGCTGTTTAAGGAAAAAAACAACGAAAAAGTATGTACTAATGGCCATCAACTACGGTGATTTAGAAGGATAAATTTTATGACCCTAACAATATAGTCGAGCCACAATAGGTAGAACCTTTTAGAAAATTTGAAAAATATTAATTGGGGAAACCAACGTTAACATGATGCCATTAACTGCACATAAGAAAGTTTGTAAAGATTAACACTAATATAACGGGTGAGGCATTTAAGCTGAGACACAAGAATATTCCGAAAACGAAGCATTTTAGAAAAAAATACATCGTTAAAAATATTTTTGTTTTTAAGGGGGGACAGATAAGAACACTTTTATTTTTGATTTGGTGGACTTATTCAAGGTTATTTCAAGGTCAACTTTGATTTTTAAATGAAAATCTATAATTATTTTAACAGAATTTTACTCTACACAAAAAAAAAACTTTCGCCTGAATATTTTTTAATGACATTAACTTTTCAAGATATTCTAACTTGTATTTTCTATAACAATTTTTATTCAAAAACGTTTTATTACATTAAAAGTTCATCGATGTTATTGGACATCATTTTGAATATTTAAGTAATTTTATAAATGATGTTGCATTTTACGTAATAAAGAATAACATAATGTAATAAACAGTTCTTGAATAAAAAGTGTTATAAAAATACGGGTTAAAATATCTTCAAAAATTAATGTTAAATAAAAAAGCTTCAGGCAAAAATATTTTTTGTAGAATAAAATTTCGTTAAAATTATAGGTTATCATTTAAAAACTAAGTTGACCTTGAAATAAACTTTAAAACGTCCAACAGATCAAAAATAACTAGTGGATTTCTCTTTCCCCCTCAAAAACAAAAAAACTTATATACGAAACAATTTTTTCTAAAATGTTTAATTTTCGGGATATTCTGGTATCTCAAATTAAATGCAACTGAAAACATATGATTTGGCGTATGAATACGTGAAATTAGGTAGCGACAGTAAGAAAAGTTTCATTCAATTACTATTAGTGCATTGTAAAAATTATTTTTAACTTAGAAAATACATGTAATATTCCCTCCTTTTTCCACAATTTTCGAAATACTCAAGGTTGTATGGGCAAGCTCGTTAGGGTATTATGCCTTCAAAGCAAAGACTCTGTGTATGGATGTTGAAACGAAGGGAGTATGCAGGATGGATTAAGTACGTAGTTGTTTTTTGAGTTACATGCACAGTTTCTTGCCTACCCCGTAAGGGAACGGGGTGATTAGATCAATGCCGCACCCAACGGGAAGGGCTGAGAAGCAAGTGGGACATTTATTTATCCCCCCTCGTCTCCTCAAGATAGCAGCTAAGTATAACTATAGGCCTACCACTAAGCAAAGAAAATCTGACGAATGCATGGCTTATATTTTAAGGCCGACTTTACATTCAAAAGGTACTTGTACCATTATATAAATTACGAGTGACCCTTAGCCTGCTTCGGCAACCGCATGCTCTAAGGCGTTACTCACGCAATAGACTAGAGTGCCACTGACAGGGAGATCGGGGTTCGAATCCGGGTCGGATATACTGAGGGTGGTTTTCCACTGTCCCTTCATGCAAATGAGGGTATACTTCATCTCAATTCAACCTTCCTTAGCCCTTACTCATTAGCGTAATTAGTATATATGCGCACAGCCTTAACAGGTAGTAAAACGCGCTGCTAAACAAAATTATTGTTATTATTTTTAGTTTTAAGGTAATAATAATAATAATAATAATAATAATAATAATAATAATAATAGCTTCCCCCTTATCCCCCAAATTCAAATGTATGGGCGCAACACTGCTTCAAATGACGCCCAAACCAGTTAGTTGGTTTGACTCCCGGTAGAGTCGAGGTTTCCGAGTCTCCTAGCAGTGAGAAAGCAGGTAGGTGAAATTAAACCTCCAAAATACACACGTGTTTGAACGACGTTTGAAGAACGTCTCGGCTCCCTTGGCAACGGCTTTCAACGATAAAAGGCATTCAAAAATGCATATCAATATTATTTCCTGAATTGTTTTTGGGCTCCGCGTATTACTACCCACCAAGGGTTATTCGCATTTAATTACAATAATGTGGTAGAGATGAGAAAGCTATTTCTTAGAGGAAATGTAATCGCATTTGTGTGGATAGCGGGAGACTATTTAACAAAAAACTGTCTCAGTACACCCTGCCGAGATTCGAACCAAAACCTCCCCATCACTAGTAAACAAGGCTAAATGAACTATACATTTAGTTCACGTTCCCACCGATGCGGGTAGTTTTTAAAATAAAATAAATTCAAAGAGTTTATTTATAAGTAAAGGGCTGATAAATAAAACTTTAAATAAACAAGACAACTGCACAGCCACTTTTAATATATGGCCACCGCACAGGCAGACGAACTTGAAGCCATTCTATAACCCTTGCACAGCCAGAATCTCTTGATAGAGTACTTACTCTTTGACCCTCAACATAGCCCGACTCTGTCGGTGGAGTCACGCTACGGCTAACGCGCAACTTGACTTTATGTTTAGAATTGCTCCAACTAAAGTTAACAAAATCCAATTCTATGAAATATAGAATGGATTTTGTCAACTTTTAGTTGTGAAGACAAAAAGTGTATTAGGGTATGTAAGTAAATGACAGTTGGCCTACATCTTAAATTTATTTAGAATAAGTACCTCATTTTCATCAATCCCTTTAGCACCTACAATGTCAATCAACGCTGTAGAGAGAAGCACCTGACTTGGTTTTATAAATAAAACTACCGTTAATGTGAATGCTAGCGTCAAAAACGAAAAATCATCCCGAGGTATAGCCCTACAAAATCTAAACCAAGTTTGAATCAAATCCATAAAACCATTTTGGATCCGTGGCTAGGGACAGACAGAATTGTAAAATCCACTTTTTGGGGGATTCAAGTTCAAATAAAACGTTAAGATTCATCATTATCTCGAGATAAATTTTTTTCACGAATACAATACTCTATCTTAATATGAGAAAGTAAAAATAAGACCATTTAAAATTACAAAGACGTGCTCCACGCCTTACTACCCATCTGGGCTAACCTAAGCGTTTAACCCGAACGCGTAGTAAGATTGGGTGCTTTAAAAAAATCTGACGCCTTTGTTCGTATGCCCACCGATGGGTGTAGTTTACAACATTTTCGTAGCGTAATGTTTTTTAGTATAATCTTAGAATCATAATAACTTACTTTTAACTACTTTTGGTCAAATTGTGACTAGAAAAAATTGAAATAATCTCCAATGGCACAAAACTATTTCTATGTTAATATTTTTAAAAAAAAGTCCTTACAACAAGAACGGAATACCATTCTTAACTCCCAAGCCTGTGGCCAATTTGATATATGTGTTATATAAACTGAATAAATAAAATGTTCTTACCTTATCATCTTCACCTTCACTATCACACTGAAAAGAAAAGAACAAAACAAGTGTCAATAATGTTATATGTTTATACTTTTCTATAAAATGTGCTGGAAAGTATAATTTAATTTATAAATACAACATAACACTAAACGGTACAATGCAGCTATAAAGATACGAAGATAATTTAGCTTTATTGGGCAGTAGTAAGGAATACGTTGCAAGAACTATAGAAATTTTACTATAGACTAGTAAGGAAATAGGTTTAGAAGTGAACGCTGTAAATACTAAGTACATGATCACACAGAGTGGGGACGATAATTCAACGATTACTGCGAACAACCTATCATTTGATAGGGTTAATGACAGGGTTAATTTAGGAACGATTTTAACTATCAACAATATTAGATTGGAAATTAGGAAGCGAATACAATCGGGATAGACATGCTATTACTAGGTCAACAGGTTGATGACATCTCCCCTGCTTTAAAGGAATGTAAGACTCTGAATATACATAACAATAGTTCCATCGGTTGTTCTCTATGGGTGGTCTTTCCCCTTACATGTTACATGACGAAAACCAATTTAAGGTGTTTATTAAGATTTATGGTCAAAAAAAGAGATTAGGCTGTTGGGGAGTGGATGAGGTTACATACCCTCTACTTACCAAAATACATTGTTAGGATAATCAAATCTTGCAAATTACGGTGGACAGGGCATGCAGTGCAAATGGGAGAATCTAGAACCTTGGTCAAGGTACTGACTGGCAAACCCAATGGGAAGAGATCATTGGGAAGACCTAGACGAAGATGGGAGGATAAGATCAGGATGAATATGAAATAGATAGGGTGTAATGAGGTGGACTGGATAGAAATATCCGAAGATAGGGATAATTTGTGTGCGCACAGCAATGAACTTTCTAGTCCCTAATGCCTTGGGAGTAAGCACGTAATACATAATAGTAATAATGTTAAAATGAATTTTTTATGCATAGCTTGATTTGTTTTCTTGAAAACTTACAATTCAGTTCTAGAACAAATATTTTTGGAAACACTACAACACGATATTTTAACGTGTTCAATTTAAATAAGGGTTGCTAGTCCCCCCTTCTCCCTCTCTCTTTCTCTCTCTCTCTCTCATACACACACACACACACACACCTGTTATAGACAAAGCTTGTCGTGTCTGTTAAATGCAAAGCATGTGTTAACACATTAAATTATATATTATTATACTAAATATTACTCATGCGGAAGTTAATTGTAAAATCTGTCTGACTAGTTGGATAGATCTGGCAATGGATGTAGTTGGCTGTATTTAATATTTCGTGTCAAGGGTCTGTGGTTCCGTTGCCGCTGTCGATGAATGCAATACAAAGATACAGCCTCCTCTTCTGAAGACGACATTACGCAAACTTATAGAGAACCAGTTGTATTCTACAAAAACACTGAAAGGCAACTAGAAACTACCATGAATCAACTAGTAAACCTGAAGTTTTCGTTGCGTTGCTAGTTGCTCTCTGTGTGCACAGACCGCGTTTATACAGATAGCAACTGGTGAAGGAAACGCAACTGCAACTATAGTTGCTCTGCCAGAGCACACAGAGTTAAATGTTTATGTTTATACTGAGTCAACTTGAAAGTAATATCCTCGACTGACGAGTGACACGGCAACTATAGTTGCTATTACAGAGCACACAGAGTTAAATGTTTATGTTTATACTGAGTCAACTTGAAAGTAATATCCTCGACTGACGAGTGACGCGGCAACTAGAGTTGCTCCAGTCACGACATGCTGTAAACTCGTCACCCAGTTTTCTCAGTTGCCAACGGTATTTTGTTTTGATAGAGCTAATATTTTCCAACTATGGCGTCAGAACAGCAAGAAAACAGCAGGTTCACACAGTTTATTGAAAACTACCCGTGTCTGTATGATCACACGTGCAAAGGGTAGTCCAACAAGAATTCAAGTGAGAAAGCTTGGCACGAGGTAGCAGCAGAATTAAAATTAACAGGTGAGTACTTTTACTTATCCGAAAATAATTTAAAAAGTTGTCCAGATAATTTTATAAATCTTTTACAGAACGCCACTGACTTAGGTTCCCATTCATAATATTGTAGGGATGAACACTATAAAGTCCTTGTAAACGTCTTAGCAGTCTTTTCCTCACGACGTATGCAACAACAGCGTCGTCCTCTGATGATGACATACTGAAAAATTAATCATAGCTGGCGGTGCCTTGGTATAAACAGCCTTGTAAACCAGTCACCCGGGGACTAGCAACTCTTTATTGAGTAACTCACGTAGTCGATGCGTTTCAGTTACCATATGCTCTCTGTATGAACGTGGTCTAAGGGAGCAGGCATAGGAAGGATAATCAAGAGGACTTTGAGAGAAACGTTCAATGTCGCACTAAGCCGGGAAATTTGAAATATCCCGTACAAACAAATACATCAAGGTTGCGCATTTATAACAATATTCTAATGTAAGTTATTTAAATATGCTCAAACTATTCGCTAAACATTTTCTAAAGACATGACCTAAATAACATGCAGTTTTCACAAACAAAGTCAATATGTTAATAACATTATACATGCAAGCAGGGCAATGAATGTTGATGAAGCTACTTCATGGAAATTATTCACTTATAAAAATATAAATACAAATCATTGTCCATTCTTCTTGAACACAGTGTTTAAATAAATATAGAGCACTTCACACTATAAAATATGTAAGTTATGACTGAATTATTTTCTAGTAACGCTTCCCAACCTGAGGGCCGCAGAGTTGTTTGAATGGGTCCGTAGATTTATATAGCTCACGACTTTTAAAAACTTGTCGGCCTCGGAAATGGTTTGGGGCATTTAGGTGAGTAGTTTTGGTTTGATTCTCAGTGAGTTGAAATTTAGTATTCTCAAGATTCAGACTTCTCTTAATTTCCCGACATTTTTGTCATGGAAATGATTTAATGTTCATGAACTTATCCATCACCCTCTTTATGTTACCACCACCCTTTAAATGGCTTTTAAAGCTACCTTTTTTTTTTCCTAAGTCTTAACTTTGGCTTCCCCTACTTCACAATCTTGCATACGCCACTGTTGAGAGAGGGAGAAAGCGGAAAATAGGTGATTACAATGTTTCTGAAAATATCACAAACATATTAACAGGGTGTTTGGGGGGTGGCCCTCAGCTATTCCAACCATGATAAGTTTTACGGTTTTAAGAATATTGATTCTGGTTCTAACTGAACATAGTCTTTTGCTGGTGAGCATTTTTTACGAACACCTTACTGATCGTTCGGGCTATCCACATATGCACACTAATGGGTCAGGGAGGAGGAAGGTAGAATTTAGAGGAACTATACCCACATTTGCGTGGAGAAAGAGTGAAGAACCGTTTAGGAAAAAACCACACTCAGACAGAACACCCGACCGGGATTTGAGCCCCTAACTCCCCATCACTGGCATTCTAGTTTAGTGACACTTTAGAGTTTAGCCAATGCGGTCATCGACCCGGAGTATCCCTTGTACACAATAATTGGCACCCCCATGTGATAATGCACGTGGTGCTCCCCCGATTACATGATTTAAGAGAATATTAATTTGAAAGGTTGACATGCCTTATTCCTTGCCTAAGAGATAACCCAAGTGGGCCCCCTTGTTCAGGTGGAAACCCAGGTGCAGCTGCACCTGATGTCCATGTGGTGGAAACGCCCTTGGCGCAAGCAGTTGTGACGTTTAATAATAAGTGTGTTGTCAGGTTGATTGGTATGTTGTATGCTGGCTGGTGCTTATAATTAGATGTTTAGTAAGCACACTTAAAGTGGGATAGAGGAAAACGAGTTTAGGTCTCATATGTTCAGTTTTTATGACAAAAAGATATTTCAACAATATTTGAATGTATGTCAAGGACTTGAACAATTTGAGCAGAACTTTTAATCTGAATTTAAAATGTTTCTGGTCAAATGCCGCAATGCTCGTGACAAGTATTCGAGAAATGTTGAGATTACAATGTGTAGAAAATTAAACTAAATGTCTCTACTGGAGCAATATTTTATTAATTAATTGGTCCAGTTTTTGTATTTATAAAAACAGCAAACATTGGAACTTAGCTCGCGTTCACTTCCTTTCCAACTTTATTACTGCTACTTGGCCTAAGCTAGGGTTGAGATCGCCAAGACCTACTAATGTTGCTGAAAATATTAGATAATAAAATATATTTTAACAATTTTTAATTGTATATTTAACATACACTTTCTAAACATAGATAAATCTCAAAACAAATAATTAGCACTTAGGACAGTACACCCACTCCTAATACCTTGTGTACATAGGCAAAGTTTTTGTATTTAATTCGATAAAGAAATATATATTCAAATAATGATGGCGCTTATCACAAAATAACCACTGAAGAGGCTATCTACTATGAAGAATACGATGTGCATACAAAGAATCATAATTTTTATCCTTGTTTTGAACAAAAATTACAATTTTTTCAGAAATTGGTTTGTGTATTCATAAAAAAATTAAATATATATATTGAAACAAAATTGGTATATTTTAAAATTACAAATATACTATTTATTTATATTTTTAATTTAAAACACTTATATCAATTTTTACTTTCAAAATCAAGATATTTGGTTTTACTCAACCCTAGTACCAGACGATTGCATCCCTCTTTGCATTTGCCAGGTACGTATGTGTAATGGATTAATTTCTAAGTTTTATTTAGTATATAAGGTTATGGGGAGGTATAGGTGCAGGAGGGTAGCCTAGTCAAGAGTTGGCTAGGGAGGTTGCTTTCAAAACCTATTGGGATCGAGGGGCCTAATTGACAATTTTAACGTTAAGTATGGGAGTCAATATAAATTATAGGCCTACTTTTTTTTTTGTTCAGCACACTGGATATTAACGGCTTTAACTATTTGGGTAGAGATGAGAAATTGTAGTTAAGAGGAAGTGAACCCGCATTTAGGTGGAGTGAAGATGGGAAACCACAGGGATAAGTAATTATTTTGTTTATAAAAATTATGTAGGCCTAAGTTACCTAATATTTAGATGAACCACAAAAGTGCATTTCATTCCAGTTGAATTGCAGAGACAAGAGACAGACTTAGACCCTGCCTGTCAAAATACAAGAGCATCATGTACTCTTGTGAACCTAAGAGTCAATTCCTGAAGGTAATTACAAACTTTTTTATATATTTATTATTCAAGCACAAGTCAGTGATAAATCTCTTGTGGAAAGCCTGGACCTCAGTTCACCTAGCCGAGTTTAGAACCTTGATCTACCTCTAAGCAGTGAGTTCAATGCAAGACTAGAGCGTTTGTATACTCAGGCACTGGTGAGGGTACAAAGTAGGTTTATTTTTCTTGCAAATAATTTTCTTTAAAAATTATTATTATTAATATTTTTGTTATTAAAAATGCCATGCAGGGTGTTTATGTCTTTTAAATAAATATATATTTAATAAAATTATTTATATAAAAAATTAATTGGCTTATTTTTTTCTAAAATATAAGTAATTGAAATGCAAAACTAAACAAACTAGCAGCTCTATAAATTAAATTTAGACACTTATGATGATTCAAAACTGAAAACTGTTTGAAAAACTTTAAATAGGCCTTATATTTTAATAAGTTATTTTTTAAAAGTTGTTTTCCAGAGTGTAGAAAAACTGTAGGTCCTATTAGGCTCAAACTAATCAAAGATAAAGTATTACTATTCTTCAAATATATTTGAGATAACCATGTTCAGGTTTCATCAGGGGCGTAACCAGGAGAAGAGGCCGAGGCGGGGGCAATATAAGGGGGTCTAGCCCAGTTGGATTCTAAATAAAATACACTAACTTGTATGCTTTCACAAAATATGTCATAATATATGTTTGAATATAATACTTTGGAGAAAAAAGTGACAAACCAAAAATTGTTTAAAAATACGTTTCAATGAAGATGCTTGACTGAATAGTATTTTTTTAGAGCCCCACCGATTTCTATTTTTTATCTGTTTGTACAAATGTGAGTAAAATTTAGCTTTATGAAAACTTTAGAAATATTTCATGCTCTTTAACAATTTATTCATTTATTTCGAGTGTTTCCAATTTTTTTTGTAACTTTTTATTTATTTTTGTTAAAATTTTTAACCCTTATTGAAAAAAATAGTTACTACTGTATATTTTATCACACAAAAATAGTTACCTATGCAACCAAATTATAATGGGTAGGTATGATGAAGGGACTTAAAGGAAATGCATTTGTAATACCGAATAGAGAAACCCGCACCAGTGGCTGAATGAGCTAACGCACTGGTCTCAAACATTGCTGATAGGGAGGCCAGGGTGTGAATCTTAGCTTGGTAAACTGAAGGTTGTTCTTCATATGTGATTTATGAATGTGTTGTTGATCCATTCTCTGAGACACACAAATGTAGGTTCACTTCCTATTAACTACTTTCCTCATCTTTACTCAAATAAATTAAGCCGTTAATATAACATGTGCTGAATGTAACAAAAAAAAAAAACAGACAGGATATGGGAAACCCACTGTGAAAAATTACATGGGTGGAACCAACCCTAGTGTACCCAGCCGGAGTATGAACCTCCCTCCACCTTTCCATCACTGGTACCCAGTAAAAATTGAAATTGACGCCTTAGGCCTAGGGCTCATCCTTGTGCTTAAATTTTTGTGAACCCCAGATTATTTTTAGTTTCATTTTTCAAATAAATATAAATCATAACTTGTGTGTATGCCAGATTTGAAATAATAATATTTTATTATTTATATAATAATTAGCATTACTTATTTACAATTATATTACCTTTAAAACAATATAAACATAATTTTATGTTTTTCAGCAGTACACATTCCTTCAAGAAATATATTAGCAAAGCATGTGTGTTTTCTTCGACATTGGACCTTACAACAACAAAAAAGTCGGCCATTCAGGATTTATGACTATTTCAATTAAATAAATTTGAAAACTGATTAATGAACCTTCAATTTCAAATATTTATGTTTAATTAATAGGCCTAATTCGCTAATATCCTTGGATTTATTATTACCTGGCAGCTTAGTGGTAAGGTGTCAGATTTCTGTGCTGGGGGTCCGGGGTTCAATCCTCGGTTCCGGCACAGATTTATCTGATTGCCAAACCCTTTTTTCACCTCTGACAAGATTTGTATTAATCACAACTTGTGAATGTGTGAAATGCCAGGCCTCCACCGTGGTTCGGATTCCATGTTAAACTGTAGGTCTTCCATTTCATCTCACACTCACCTTACCATTACACATTAGTGCATATGCGTACAACCCGAATGGGTAGTAAGACGTGGTGCTAGTAATAATATTTTTAACTAGCTTATTGGACCCAGCTTCACACAGGTAAAAAAAAGGATCACAATGTTACCCGATACCTAAAATGAATCTTCCTGACAAGTAATATATTTCCAGCACAAGCTGTTTGTAAGATACGTAAAAACTACTCTCTCACCGTTTTACCCTCTCAGGCTTTTAGCAGTCATACTTTTTTTTAACTAACCACCACGCTTTACTACCCATTCGAGTTAAAACCAACCAAAAAGTTGTTTATTTAAATTATTTAGTGACATTTTGAGCCCCCTCCCCGTTTCTTGGCACTAATTTTTGTATTTCAAATTTTCAGTATGTTATGATTATTTGTGGTGATCTATCTATCGGCTTGCAAATAATTTGATTTCCCCCTAGAATTTTTTATAGTTTTTTAAATTATTAGCTGGCCCCTATTTTCATAACCTTAATTTTAAAATATAAAAACTTTAATACATTTCTAGTTAAGTAGGGTAGTCCCTCACCCTTCTTGTAAAATTTCAAATTTCTATCAATTTTTTTTTTAATTCACACATATGCTCCACCCCACATTTGACTAACCATTGTTTAGAAATTTAAAAAAAAATCAGTTNTTTGACTAACCATTGTTTAGAAATTTAAAAAAAATCCATTCCTTATGGTCATTTGTGGTTGTCTCTCCCCATTTATATAAACCTTTATTATTGATTATACTGGCAATTATTCTTTATTAGTTTTGACAATTTGGGAAACCGCTTTGCCCCAAAATTCCATTTTTCGGTTATTTTTAAATTTTCTCAATATGTGACGGGTCCCAAGTTAGCAATATTTTCTATAGAGCCATAAACAACAAATAAGGTTGAGATGTTCTTATATAAGGATTCTTGGACACTTTCCCTATATTTTAATTAAGGTTTTAAGTATTTTTTCATCCTCTTACTAATTACTACACGTTTGCATTCAGCTGTTTTTCGGGGGTGGTGTTGTGGGATGAGTGAGATTTTATAATTGCCGACAAATTTATTTCATTTTTTCAGCTCCAAAACGCAGAAGGGACATTTAAAAAAGACGTCATCACGCTCTTTTGAAGGACGTGAGTGTGATAAAGTCTGCAGATCTGACTCCTAAAGCACATACACCCTATATGGGCTCACTAAATATTTCAAGAGGCTGGCAAAATATCACCAAAAAAAACCTAATTTACAAAAAAAGACTTGAAGAAACCAACCACTTTTCTGAACAAAACATTTTCAGCGATATCAAATTAAATCTCGTTTCCCATAAGTTTATAATGTCTCGAATAGAAACATCAAAATATAAACCTAAAGGACAAAGATTTCTTCTAGAAAACAAAATTTTGGCCCTATTACAGCCACATTTCTTTCAAGGACACATGGGTTAATTTGTTGGTAGAAAATATATATTTTGTATTAATAATCTTGTAATGTGCATCTTCACATAGGATTTAATTTGTGTAGAGGTTAGGAGAAATGTGTAGATGAACCTTTGTTTTTTCACCGAGATATTTAACATGCCCTTTCTGAACAAACTGATTATATAGGCACATGATATACAAACTAACTTATTACTATGACCTACTCAACACCCAGTATCAATGGCCGATAGTTTACCAAATATAAATGTCCGTTCATGCTGGCAAATCAACCTGGTACCAAGTCTACCCACAGTGGTGGTCTAGGGATAGAGTCGTTGGCTCGCACTCTATTGATCAGCCTTGAGGGGGAGGTTGATGTTCAAATTTCGGCCAGTTTAACTGATAGGGGTTTTCCCAACCTCTCTTCTCGTTTATGTGGGTTAACTCACTATTAAATACTTTCCTCACCCCTGCCTCATTTGATTAAGCCATTAACAACTAGTGTGCTGAATTTAAAAATAGTAACAAAAGAACTGGACGCCTAGCACAGTAGTCAAGCATATGGAGAAACTTGCTTAGTGATTTATCTTTATGCTAGGTGTGGAACTTTTCTAGAAAATTTAAAAATGATGGGTCTAAGTATCATCTTTTTAGGCTTATTACTTTCAAAGAGCTCTATCACACAAGGTTCTAGAAAAATATACCTACCCATGTATAAAGTTTATTAATATTTTCTTTACTACAGCACATTCCATAATACATATCTGTATACAAATATATTTATACATCTATATAGACATAAAGCTTTTTGTATAACACACCCAATATTCTAAACTTTACTAGTCATGTTTTTACTTAAGAAAGCCCATATGAACACACATTAGTTTTAAAATTGTGTTTATTAATTGATTGTTTTCAATTTAGAAAATATTTGGTATAATTCACTTGCAAGCAAGTCATTTTATTTCATGATGGGCTAAGGGGGTGGTTCAAACATTTCCGTAACCAGAATATTATTTCTGGAAGTAGAGGGGGAGGGAGCTGGAATAAAATGAAATTATGAATATTTGATGCTTCTAGAAGCTATTTTTAAATATGTTTATTAGAAAATAAGAACAGTTTTGTTTCACATACAATAAATAAAATAGTAATATTTACATTATACATAAAATATTTGTTTATCACATTTTTTGGTATCTTCTAAATTAAATTGGCTGAAATGTATAACCTTCATAATTCTGACATAGTTCTTTATATAAACTTAGTGTGCAATAAAATTAATAATGTTGATGATGATGATAATAATGATGAAATATGACTTGAAGAAAAATAGTATGACACCTTTTTTTTATGACTATTTATAACAATTTTACCAAAGAGTTAACTAAAGGAGCAGTTTGGCCTGAAAACCCATTTTCACTTAAGATCAAATATATGATAGAGAAAATTTTAAGAAAAATTGTTTGTTTCAGCATGATAAGTTGAGCTAGCCGTTCTCGAGAACGCAGTCTTATATTCTGTGTGTGATGTCATAAACCATAACCCTTGAGACCACCGGTTGTCAGACACTATTCACGCTCGGCTATTCCTCACTCACTTCTGTTTCCATTAATCTTCTCGACTGTGGTACACACTAAACTATGGCTCCTGCATCATGAGTGGTTTGAACCCGTATCAGTTTCAAGTAAAAGTGAGGATAGTGATAACGAGCAGGATGAAAACCTACAACAAACTGATGTTTGTACATGTGGATACTGTGGTGTAATAGCTTCACATTTAGAATATGTCTGTTGTCATGCCAGCGAAAGCATAGGGAATTTAAGAGGCATTGTGGAATGCATAGCTTTACACGAGAATTTTTCTACTGTTGTGCTCAACATGGGCACCTTAAACACTGCATGACATCATCTGGTATGTCCCTATTCACTGATATTTCACTTTTGAGTTCACACTGAATGGACACTTCATTTGTTGATTGGAAAAACATGCAAATACTTACGTTTGGCTCCATAACATTCGTAGGTAAAGCAGGTTTTTGATACTTTGCTAGTAGTAGTGAGGATTTCCCTTACAATTTGTTTTATGTAAGAGAAAGTACGCTTTGGAGCCACCAATACATCTTTACATTTCAAAAACCAAGGAACATGCTTCAGATTTTAATTTTCTCTTATGGATTTTTTATTTTGAGCATAAGTCTCTCTTTTAAAAGAGAGGATTGATCAAGATCTGACTCTCTAAAATGCTTAGAGCAAATGACACTAGGGCATATATTTCTTCCTTTTAATTCTATTTAACCATAGCTTATAGTGTACCGGAGATTTTCCCGATATGGGAAGTAATGGAATGATAAATTATTTTAGTTATTTTTCTTCTGCAATGAATATCATCAAAAAGCACTACACTGTTTAGTCATCATGCTTGTTTAGAAAAAAAACAATGTGATGGCTGAAAAATTAATGAATAGAATACCTTCTTACCAACAGAATAATTTAGAGTGCTTTTGACAGTTTAACATCAGGATGTTTGACTTAAAAGTAAAATCATTAAGAGTGTTGCCAACGACATAAGTGTTCTAGCTAGATTAGTACCAGAAAGTCACTAGATTGTCACTAAACTAAAAATTAAATGTCAGATTTGTCGCCAAACCAAAAATGCATACATTAATCTGAACTGAAAGTAAGATACATGAGTGGACTAAGCTGATCCCGAACGATGGATTATTTTTGTGAATGACAAATAGATAGTTTAGAGCTCTTCTGTAGACCAAAGCAATGCATTGCAGTATGGTAGTTTATAAATCTAAATTCTACAGCATTAAAATTTAAAATAATGCACATTAACTTGACATAAAATTAAGGAAAGTTGTCAGTCGCCAGATTAGTTGCTGGGCGCTAAAAAATGAAAATTAATTGTTTCAGACCCGTAAAAGTGGATAGGTCTAGCAACAAAGTCGCTAAATTGGCAACGCTGATCATTAACAATGTAAAACATATTTAAAACACAAAGTCAGGTGGTATGTGTTTTATTATCAATTTTATTAATACTTATGGATATCTATGTTAGATAAATTTAAAATTGGTTGCTGATCACAAACACAGCATTACACTATCGCATAATAAAACACATAAGAAATTGATTCACGGCAATTCAAACATCACTAAACGCTGACACTACTGTTAATGGCTTATGACTTCACCAGTTACCAAGCTGTATGCGGTATCTCGAAAACCATACATCACATGCAAAAAAAAAGTGTCCCTTAATTTTATTCTGCTCTTCTAATTAAATATGTCCCTTAATTTTATTCTGCTCTTCTAATTAAATATAACTTAATTTTAGGCCAAACTGCTTTTTTATTAAATCTTATAACCAAGTGTAATAAAAATAGTGAAATTTTGTGGCTACACATGTTCTAATAGTCATTAAAGATTAGGCCTATTCTGAACAGTCGTACTGCATTGTATTGAATTAAAAAATATTTCTTTCTATTTTGGTAGGAGGGGAAGCGGCAATGCGGATTCGATGGGACTTGCCCTCCTCACCGCTAACCTCTGATTTACTAATAATATTGCATAAATTACTAATGTAACAAAAGTTTTTTTTAACATACTTAAGTTTCTATATCTCATGCTATTATAGTTATATAAATAATTCCTTGGCTATCATATTTTCATAGTCCTCAAGTGAAGAACAACTGTTTTTGGGCAATATATATACCTTTTGTAAACAAATAAAACAATGTGTTGTATAATAGGATGCCTAATATTAACAAAAGTAGACTATATATTTTGTTCTGCCCAATAAAGCTATGTATTAATAAAATATTTCTTTGATAAAATATAAATATACGTTAGTTGTTATTATTATAATTCTACCCATGCCAATCACCATCAACCTAATTTTTGTATTAAGAGCGGATTTGACAATGTTTTTTTTAACATTCTGTAAAAGGGTAAGTTTCAAATTAAAGAAAGATGTGTTCAGAGTTGCATAGTAATCATATTGCAGTGAAATACCTAGTTGGTTTACTTTGAAAAAACAATATCTTAAAGTTTTTTTATTCAGGTATTATCTCAGAAAATTTATTTTTAAAACAACCAAACATAAATGTTACTTATGGTGTTATTTACTTGCATTTTTATTTGGCTTGTTTTAACTATAAAAGATATTTTTAAAAAAGCTAAATAAAAAAACTAAAAGAAAATCAAATCAAGGATTCTTGCCTTATATAAGGTTCTCTCTTTATTTGAATTTGAATAGCCCGCCGATTCGATGATTAGTTCCGCAACCAGACACCACTAGCACTGGCACAAATGTCGATCCTCGATACAGAGATATCTCGATCTATACATTTATTTATCTATGCCCCACACAGTCCACTCCCCCCATCAGGACCATCTTTTATGTCAGTCAAGGCTCTCTCTTACTACCCCGCTCCCCGCCAAATAAACCAACGTAGTGACGTCATTTTTGAACAAGCCCTCAGCGCTGTCAACCAGTGGCGGTGACCAGGGAAAATATACATTCGCCATAAAGATAATATAAACTGGTTGGATGGGAAGGGGATGAGCGGAGGGGGGGCATGAGTTATACTTCTCTTCGTACTCACTCAATGCCGCAAGAGATGTCAAGATAAAATGTGTGTGTAAGGAGGGTTGAGGAGGAGGTGGAAAGTTATAGGAAAAAATCTCTTTAACACTAAGCTACGTCACAATTGAAGGAGTCGCGAGTTGAAAGAGAACATGTGCAAAGGGAGGGAAAGAAGGATGAGATTGTTTGGGGGAAATAAAGTGGAAAAACTGATGAGAGAGCCGAAAGTTTTTCCGCAAGCCGCGCGATAAGGTGCTCGCCACACTCTGGGCGTCTCGCGGCTGTGGGGGTGTGGAGGGACCGTGACAAACGACGTCATTTTGCTGTTTCCTCGGGGCTAATGGCGATTCTCACAGAGGACTTTTTTCTAATATTCTCTTCGTGACCTGTGTGGTCTATATCAATTAAATATTTAACTTTTTGATGGCCTGTTTAGATTTGCTTTGTGATAGTGAAAAAATTGTAAATAAAAAGAGGTATATAAAAAGGGGGAGATAAAAAAAGTGAGTGGATAAAAGAAGGTGAATAAAAAAGAGAGAATAAAAGTGAGGTATATAAAAAAAAGTGATGAAAAGGGGTAATAAAAATAAGAGGAATAAAAAGAGGTAGGGTAGAAAAAAGGATATGAATAAAAAGGAGTGATAATAAACTGTAAATAAAAAAGGGGTATATATATAAGGGGTAACTAAAAAGCAGTGAATAAAATGGGAGTATAAATTATAAAGAAATTGTATAAGAATAAAAAAAACTCATGTACGCTGGACTGGCGAACAACATATTAACCCACTCCCCCTTTCTCCCATAAGTGTTCCACCATAAAAGGTAGGGTTTCCTCGAGGCGACTGCGACTCGCGACACTTCTGGATTCAGTAATTTCACAATTTGTTATGTGAGTAGTTCCTTCGAGGCGACGGCTACTGGCGATCAGAGTCTCAACAATGCGACTGCTATTGCAAGTGTTTGATTGTGCCTTGTTTTGAAAATGGTCAATAATTTTTCCTCAGCTGATGATGAAAGTTTAATCATTGAAGAGGTGGCAAAGCAATTTATATATATATATATATATATATATATTCCCTAGTGTTACTGGGAGCAGTTTGACGAGGTAAAAACTTTGTGTCTCCACACTAATTTGTTTCAATTGTGTGAAAGGCTTAGCAATGCCTTATAGGAGGAGGAAAATAAAAACCACTATTTTTGATGCCTAATAATAGTGTTGTTCGAAAACCATTTTGATTATCTCCGGTACAGGCGCGTTAATTCGAGGCCTCTGGTCGACTTGCGTTACACAACGGTCAATTTGTTCCGGGCTCCCGTGACAGACAATACAACACAACACACGCGAGCAACTAGGAAAAAAACAAAACACGAACTAAACCCAACAAGCTATTACTTGGCTACTATTGATCCAACCCCGCTTACGGAGCGAGGACCGAGTGATATGGCAAGGGGAGGGGTTGAGATTGTTCATAGAGATTGTATATCCTCACTGTTTGAGGAGGGGAAAGGGAGCCGGAGGGGAGGACCACAGAGAAAAGACAGGAATAAGGCATAAGCAGGTGTATAAAGACATCCTCACTGTTTGAGGAGGGGGGAGGGAGCCGGAGGGGAGGACCACAGAGAAAAGACAGGAATAAGGCACAAGCAGGTGTATAAAGACGAAAATCGAGAAAGGAGCGATGATACATCAACTAGAGCTATTGTTGGGTGAACCACCAAAACCAAAAACCAGTGGCGGAGAAGGGGAGATTGGCATGAGATGTAAATAAACGCGTTCCTTTGTTTGCCAAACATACCCGCTTTTTTTTGTCAGACATAAAAAAATCTATTTTTTGAGCATCGAGTCTTACTACCCTTCCAGGATCTCCGCTTACATTTACACACATTGGGTAGGGATGATGTAGGGTAGATGTTTAGAGGAAACTCGAATTTGCGCGGAGGGAAAGTGGAGAACTGATTAGAAAAAACAAGATCAGTACATATGACCGGGGTTCAAACCTCGACCTCTTAGTCATAGACAGACCAGAATATACGAGTATGACATTTAAACCACGTGCCCACAAATGCGGGTGTTGACATATTCTATTAAACAAATGCCACATGAAATGGTGGCCAGACCACTGGGGTGGCGAACTTTTGACTCTGGAAAAAAGTTCAATCATCACAACAAAGATACCAGCCTAAGGCATCGGTCTCGTCTGGTTTGCCGATGACGGAATAGTCTGGGTTCAAATCTCAATCAGGTCTCCCTCCCTCTAGGCCAGGCGTGTCAAGCTCATTAGGTTATGAGAGCTACATACAAAAATGAAAATACTGAGACAAATGCATTAAAAAATTATATTGTCACCATCTTGATGAACCAAAATTCAATTTTAAAATCCTTACTATCACAAAACGAATTAAGATTATATACACTTTTGAGACAAACCGTTTATCTTTACCAGAAATATGAAACCTTTACATTTGAAACCTTTTATGCAACCTCAATAACAAATGTAAGTCCGCCGCAAGTTTGACATGCCTACTTTAAGCAAATGCGGGTATAATTCTTCTAGTAATTATACCTTTCTGATCCCTACCCCTATTAGTGTAAATATGTGGATAATCCGGACAGATATAAACCTCTCCCGAGACCCGGGGCTCAAAGAAAAGTATCATCAAACTATATGCTGGGCCAAGAGCGCGGGCGTAGCTAGTTGCTGTGCATAGGCTCAATTCATAGGGTTGTCATTTGGGGGGAGGGGTGGAGGAAGGGGGGTGGGAGGGCGCTAACGTGCACTTTTTAAACCTACTGAGAATATTAGCATACGACTTACAAACTCATTTAATCCTAGAACTGACACTATACCCATTGTGAACAGGTAAGCCCCAACTTCATAAAATATAAATGTTTCGGTCGATAGTCGTGCTCGGGACCCTCAGTTCAGTAGATACACATACAACCAACTAAGCTAAGGCGTCATATTCACCGAAAACAAAGCAAAAACCTAGTGGAATCTCCTTGGGTGGCGTGGTGCATGTGTGTTGATCCATGAAGTTTTACAACCCAAACTATAAATGGCAAATTGTCAATAATATAAGTTTTAGAATGGATAAACAAACTCTTTAGATTATTGTCATAATGAATGGTTTTATAATTTGTGTTATGTCGCGACACAAATATCACAGAATGACATACATACAATGATACAGATTAAGTACACATTAAGAATAC
The DNA here is from genome assembly GCA_902151455.1 of Timema bartmani. Taxonomy (NCBI): domain Eukaryota; kingdom Metazoa; phylum Arthropoda; class Insecta; order Phasmatodea; family Timematidae; genus Timema; species Timema bartmani. The sequence goes on from CABFWB010003939.1 coordinate 51,492, forward strand.
ACAGAATGATATAGATTAAGTACACATTAAGAATCAATTCAAAAATAGCCAACACAGCTGTATGCCTGTGTTTAATATAGAGAGCATGCGCCTAAAATTCTTAATGACTTTTAAGGCGGACAAGGCATTAAGCGGTGAGATGTCATTGGCTTTGAACAGAGGTGGACTAGCTGGGTCCAAGTGGCCCTGGGCTGCAAATATGATGGCCCTTTACATACACTCGTAAAATGAAGCTATGACTCAGTATAAGCTCAAGGGGGGATGTGAAGTAGTTTTATTATTAGTCAAATTTAATCCCGAGGCCATTACAGTTACACTATCGATGATTGCATTACTTTTCATTTCACTTAAAATGCCAGCTTCCACTTTCTAATGATGTGAGCAAAAAAAAAAATGCTTATAAATTGTTAGACAATAGCATATTAGTCATTTTTGATCTGTTTAAGTTTGTAAAATTATCCTCCACCCTCAACTTTGGGATATTACAACATTAGCAGCAGTTGGTATTCACTAACAAAAATTATTTTATTTTTGTCTTAAGAAATTGTTTGAGAGCAACACCAAGAAACAACAATCGGGGAGGTTTTACACTATCCTATATCTTTACAAATTATGTATTCTGGGCACCCTCAGTCTTGCTCACTGGAACTATTAATTAAAATGAAATAAAAACCACCAATTTACAATTGAATGAATAGCTTTGTTTTAACTTGAGGTAGTTATGGTAACCCAAATAAAACCAGCCACCAGCAGACCCCCCCGCCGGTTTGGAGTAGAATTACTGTGGCTCCACAATTTCACCAAAAAAACCACCACCAGACAGAAACGTAGCTGTGTTGGGATCTCTAAAGCCAATCACAAGATGTCGGCCTCATCAGCACGGCCCTCTCCAATTTAATTGAACTAGTTTCAGCTTTATTACAACACAAACAGAAGGTGCCATGATTCCAAGTTTGGATAGTTGTAAAGTAGTGTATGAAGTATCAGGGTTGGAAACTTTGACACACCAGAGCCTGTAATATGAACGAGAACGAGATTTTGCTGCCCGTCCAGACTCTCTAAGAATTTACAATAATGGGGTAAAGATGATGAAGGTAGAGTTTATAGGAAATGCATCAGCATTTATATGGAGGGAGTGAGAAAATAATAAGAATTTACAATAATGGGGTAAGGATGATGAAGGTAGAGTTTATAGGAAATGCATCAGCATTTATATGGAGGGAGTGAGAAAATATTTAGGAAAAAGCCCCATTGCACGCCCGGCAGAAAACATCTCCCCACCTCTCCGTCGACAGACAGATGAGACCGACAACTTTGTTCATGTGCCCACTGGTGCAGATGTTTGTATAAATAATGTCCTAGTGTATTTAAGGCACCAGCTCGCAAAAGACTGGATCATCAGTGAAAGAGCAAGTCAAGGTTCAAATCTCTACTAAGTGCACCACAGAGGTTACCAAACATGATTTATAATTTTCCCAGCCCTTCTCCACGCTAATGCGAGCGTACTACTTCTAAAACAAAGTTCTCATCAAGACTCCTTAATTTAAGCCGCTAGTAATAAAATGTGTTAAACTTGAAAGAGAATGTAGCTTACGGCTAACCCAAAACAAGCTCAAAAGTACTCACGATATAGCCTTTCCCTGAGCTGCAATGACTGCTTGCCTGCAAAAAGAACAAAACAAAGACTATAAAAACCCTCTTAAAATAAATATCAAAGTGGATTTAATTGGTTTGCTCCAACTGCACCTGGGAGTGTCTTGTATCCCTGCAGCTGGATTCAATAAAGGGTGTAAATTGGTTGCTTCAGTCGTAAAACTGTACTCATAGCTCTTCAAGGCCATAATTCACTTTATTCATTCATGTTTTTGTATTTTTCCTCTACCATTGTCATAAGCACTTTTAACCATCCCTTAGTTTTTATACTTTAATACATACCAAAACTACTCATAGAAAAAAATGGATATAGAAATTAGATTTTCAGCAGAGTATTAAAAAAAAGAAAAGAAAAAAACTACCATAATTCTCAAATATATATAAAAATTATACAACAATATTTTAGAAATAATATTGGGAAATTATACCTCAATTATATTCCTCAAACACACAGTAGATGAATTTACAGTGGCATATTGTAATTAATGTATTATTTTACAAAATTACTGTGATTTCAACTTAAAGAGACCACATGCGTGTTTATAATCGTAGCAATAAATAAAAGCCATCCTCTCGGGAACCGGCTGTACATTGTTCGACTAAATGTTAAATTAGCCACAAGATAGTGCTGCGACAGTGTTCGGTACTTACATCGCTCAGGCGGTCGTGGGAACTGCCCCTGCTCTCCCGGGACGAGGTGGTCACAGGCCCATTGAGGCGCTCCGACGCTCGCCCACTGTCATCGCTGGTACCAGCGTCGTGGTTCAGTATCGTCACCAAAGTCTGGAACAACGGTGGGTACACGTTACACAACATTTGATAAGATAAGGGGGTCATAATTTAAAAAATATGTAAAATCGCTTTATATCACTGTACTTGCAACAGCTACAACCTAAAGGACCGACATAAGCTGCAACCTGCAACACTTTTGCCAAGAGCAACGTAATGATTTAGTCCAGATCATAGAAAGTGGCTAGTATGTGATACAGTTGAGCAAAGGTAGGAGTGTAGGTAAGTGACAGCTAGCAGGTTTTTTTATTGTCAATAACGTCAACCTACGCGGAAATAATTATTTCTTTAAATATTATTATGTATATTTGGCTTTTTTGTGACTAAATGAAAGAACAATAAATATAAATAAAGCCATCTTTTTTTTCTATTGTGGCAACAAGATATATTATAATGCATGAAATAATAAATTAAAAAGCGTTATATTCACACTTAAATCTTCCTATAAATGGCCCCCAAAATAAATAATGCTTTTTTATAACTTAGAGAAAATCTCATACAAAATATTAGTTTCAAAACAAAGCATTTTTATTTTGTAAACGCATGTGCTTGAACACAACCGAACACGGTTTTAATCACGTCACCAAACACCTTAATTTCGTATGATTTACCATCTTAATTTATGAAGAGAACGCAGCCTTTTAGAAGATCTCGTAGCATTTTTAAATGAACCACAAACATCACTTCCACAAAGCAAAACATCCAAACGTTTATTTTTTTCAGTTCGTGTTTCAATAATGTGAAACCAACTTAAGTAAAAAATAAAAAATATTGTCCGCTGCGAAAGTTTTGAATGCCAAAAGTGACAGCAACTTAACATAATAATATGGTATTGCAGACGATATGGTTTGGCGAATGGCTACATGAAAATAGATCTGATAACTTTTGCGGTCACTTATCAACACTCCTATGGAAAATGGACTGTTATCTAGTACGTGCTACCTAGTAAGGAAAAAAGTACGCGCATTTATGTAGTGTGTTTAAATGACGTCACAGCGAAAGCTAGACGTTGGTAACGTGCGGTAAAGGTGCATGGCTAGACATGCGCAGTCTAGGAGTAATAAGTATTTTCCTTTCCTCTCTGAAATTGGGCTGTACATCGGAAGGAAAACATCGTTATCATCAAAATGATAAAATGAAAGCTCGACATCAATGTTGGTAAAACTTTGAAAAGAAAAGATGAATGTTTGAATCTAAGTTGTTTATAAGTCCGGCTAGAAGATTAGCTTACTATTTTAATTAGATGCAGTTTATTATTATTACAGAATTTACCATTTGTTTCAAGTTAGTTCTAGTATGCGTGCAGATAAAGGATAATATTATAGATATTCCAACATAAATTAAATGTAAGCCTATATTGCTTTACTATAATTCCTTACAGGAATGAAATGATTAAAATATGAATATGATTTTAAAACTATATACAGTAATCGTATTGCTAGATAATAAGGCGTGTTTTATACATACAAATAACGTAATTATGTATTAGAAAAATACGTTAAATACAATTGTAATGCTTTAATTGATTTACATTTGACACTCTCGTAATCTCATATATAGTAGACAGAACATCACGACAAAGACAATGCTTCCTTCTAGTGACCGAGTCACCGCTTCTCACAGGATTATTTCACTCATCAAGAAACCTCCATGGCATTAGACCGTGGTAGAGCTATACTGACCGAGTGGCTGTCATCTGTTTACGAAGATGATGCCAACTTATGCAGATAGAGGGTGCCAGGTCTTATTTACCTCGTGGTACAGAAAAATAGCTTTTTTTTTTCAGTTAAAGGTTATAGTCGGATCACCAATATAAGTACCCTTTTACGATATATTCAAATAAAGGTGGCATACCTAACAATAATAATAAGTCACTATATTTAATTAAATTGAAGTATTACTGCCCCAGGGCAATAAAGTGGATTTCCACCTTTTGTCAAAATATTTATCCTTCGGCTGTCAAAATTACCATTGTCTGCCAAAATAGTCATATTATGTCAAAATGATAGTTGCAGAACACAGGGCTTGGAATGTGAATAAATTAAAATAGTGAGTAGGCTGACCATAGTTCTTTGATACAAAAATTGGATGGGCGACTGTGTTCAAAGGACATTTAAAAAAAGTTTTACTAAACAAAAATATTATGCTCATAGTTGCTCTTCAACAAAATGGATTTAAAGGGTGGTTACAAAACTTTTCCAGGTTTTCCAGACAACAGTTTAAAAAATTCTCGACACACCTTTTGGCAATTTTTCTTTATGAATGGCATTTTTTTACATTGATCACATATTTTCAAAAGCCATCCTAAACATCAACATAATTTATTATTGTTGTTGTTGTTGTTATTACTATTACTATTATTATTATTATTATTATTATTATTATTATTATTATTATTATTATTATTAAGCACCGCCTCTTACTATCCGTTCGGGTTATACGCACTTACGCCAGTGTGTATGGTAGGATGATTGTGAGATGAAATAGAGGGCCTACAATTTAAAGTGGGATCCGAACCACGGTGGAGGTCTGGCATTCCACACATTCACAAGTTTTGATTAATACACGTCTTGTAAGAGGTGAAGGAAGGGTTTGGCAATCAGATACATCTGTGCCGGGAACAAGGATTGAACCCCCGGACCCCTAGCACGGAAGTGTGACATTACCCCTAGACCGCCAGGTCATCATTAAGTTATTATTTTTGGCTGTGTGTAAATGTGTTATAAAACACACTTTGTTTTATTTTTAATGTTAAGAGTGCCATTTCTAGACAATAAATGATATTGCCAACAAGAAACAAAAGCTTTTGTTTAAATATTTAGATGTAGAATTAGTTAACTTTAAATTCCCTAACTTTTCTTTATTTTTGATTTAATGTCCCAACATTTTCCTGTTTTCCTTAACACCAAAAAATTCCTCAATTTTTCCAAATGTTGCCTGTTTGTAGCCACTGTGATTTAGGATGATGTGAAAGGGGATTATATTTCATAATAATCAAACCACGAGTATTCTTCAGATGAACTTAGTTTACGCAATAAATTTCTATCTTTCTATACCTTGTCATAAAACTTATCACACTCCACATTACAATATTTTATCGACGCTATGCTAGAGAAACAAACAATCTGGAACGTCAATAGTTTTTTTTTCTCCACCCACCTCGGTGGCGTAGTTGTTTCGTGTTGAGCTAGACTGCCGAGGACGGGGAGATCAAGGTTCTAATCTTGCTCTGGTGAACTGGGGGGGAGGGGATTTTCATAAATGGTTTTTCACTCTCCCTCCGTGCAAATGCGGGATCACTTCCTTATATTCAACATTCCCAATTCCTAACCCATTAGCGTAATTAGTACTTAAGCGTATAACCCGAACGGGTAGTAAGACGCGGTGCTAATTATTATTAGTATTATTATTTTATCTGAGCAATAAAATGTCTAAAGTTACATTTTATTCAATAATTAATAAATTTGTGATCTCAATCATCGCACCTCTAACGATGGTAAACTTGATTATAGGTTATGATGATTAACCAGTATTTAAAACACATTTTAAAGAGTTTATCAAAAAAACTGTACAAAAATTGCATTTTTACTAAAACGAGGGGGCGGCCGGGACAAAGCAAAAAACAACTGCACTGTCCCGTTCAAAACGAGACGTATGGTCAGCCTAGTTAGGAGGGTGTTTATTCTTAAACCGTTTTCCACTCTTCCTCCACTCAAATGCGGGTAAAAATGTTATAAATTATACCTTCCTTATCCCTTAGCGAAAAACCCGGACTCTAAAATGTGGATTCGGCAACGCGCACGATAAGGGACACTGTGCGGCGTTCCCGCGCGACATCCGGCCGCCGATGGGCGCCCAATGGCCGGTAAAAGGACTGAGAAAGCGTCGCAGCTCTTCGATCAGTACCCGTGAAGAATAAGTTTCCTAAATCGTGTTCGTGTGTTCCGAAATGCCTCATCGTGTGTCTCACCAGAGATTATTTTGACAAGCAATTAAATATTAAAGGATGTTGACGTTCGTGCGAGACTGGGTATAAAATTAACCAATTTTTATAAATATACCATTTTTTTAAATAATAACTTTAAAATTATTCTATTTATGTTTAGTTATTTATTATTTACGCTATAGTAATATAATTATGGAAAACACAAATAGCCAAAATGTAACAATTTCAAAGCTTTATTGAAAAAGACTGGGTAAACTTGTTTTGACAGCAGGATGGATTTATGTACCAACTTATTATGCAGTGGCCCTTTATGGTGAGCTATTTCCCAGGTGTTAGTTAACATGTAAAAAAAAAAGAATGTTGATTAATTTTGACAAAATAAAATAAATAGTGAAAAAGCATTTACTTGCTGCTAGCATAGATTAAAAAAAAAGTGTCTACAGTTATCTTTAAAAAATTAAAACTGACATCACCTGTCAAAAATGACAGTTGCATGTATAATATTAAAGATAAATGAGCTTTAAAAAAACTTTCAAATAAGGTTTTTTTAATCGTAATCCGATTATAAGTATGTAATATTATGGTTTTAATGTGTGTTGAAAATTAAACGCTACCCAGCTATTGCCATTCCCATCTACTCACTAACTCAAAGAGTGTTGATATATTTTTTATTTTTTTAGAAAATGAAAACCACTGGGAAAATTATTGTAGCTGCTCTACTATCTTCCTTTGATTATTCAGAAAGATTTATCTTTGAAATTATAGCTCGGATTATTTAATTTACGTTATAATGGCAACCATTACCAATCATTGTTCTTTTGTTCTTGTTAAACTTCAAAACTATTGAAACATTACCTTAAAAAAACCTAAAACGTTTGCCAAACGAAACGTTTCATGTACGATTGCTGTACTAAAGTCTGATTTTTATAGGAAGAGCAGTAAAAAACAACAGTGAAGATGACTAAAATTTGATATTATAGAAATATCTTTGATTGGTTTATTATACACGGTATATTTCATCTAAAAAGCTATTAAAAAGATTGTTGAACTTCCATGTTGATTAAATGATTTGGCTTTACATTATTAACTGAACAGAATCATAATGTAATACAATTGTAATATTTTCATGCATACCATTGTGGAAACATGAGAGTATTGTTTCCACGTTTATCTTATTAGACTCAATCACTATAAGCCAGGAAACAAATTATTATTTTGTAAACCCTATAAAAAAAAAAAGGTAAGCAAAAATATTTGTTTCAAATACAACTTATTTTTATACTCAGAGAATAAAAACTAATGGCCTTGGATAATGGCTGATCAACTCAACACAAACTCTCTCTAGGTCGCCATTTTAAATTCTTAACAAAAGGCCATCTTAGAAAAGGCTCCACTTTGTTTTTTTAATTCAAACAAAGAAGAGATATTTAAATCATCAAAAAAATTATCAGATGATTATTTTCATTAAAAAACTAGCTTAATTTTACATAAGTTAAAAGAATAAAATACACCACGTGTTAGCCAACAAGATTAAAAGCTTGTTTGTTTTCATGTTTGTTTTCATGTTTGTTTAATTTGTGTAATGTTTATTGTTACAAAGATGAGACCGAAATTAAGTATATATTATAAAGTGTTATAAAAAAACTTACTGGTAATTTGGTGAGTAAGAATTAAGGCAGGATCATCCTAAATTAGCAGCTGGATTCCTACCACTCAAGTGTGATGTTCCTAAATTATCACCTGGATTCCTACTACTCAAGTGTGATGTTCCTAAATTAATCACCTGGATTCCTACCACTCAAGTGTGATGTTCCTAAATTATCAGCTGGATTCCTACCACTCAAGTGTGATGTTCCTAAATTAGCAGCTGAATTGCCACAAATCAGCAAACTTAGTGTGAAACCGTGAGTATTTTGTTGTTTTTTAAATCATACTTTTTTTTCGTAATTCTACCTTTGCACCATTTCTACTTCAGAACAGGGTGAAATATGTTTTTCAACATTGCCTGGTGTTCTTTCTATTTACATAGTCAAGTTAAATATAAATTATACAAAAGGTCTAGTATGTAAACACCACAGACAAAAATGTGATTACAACTCAAACACCACCAAACAGCACTAATAGTCATACAATACTGTTGGATAGTGTGTTTATTGTAATAAGACACGTTTCCTAAGGCATATGATTGTATACTAAATTCGAGCTTTCAAAACATGTGTTAGTGGGGTTGGTGCATAAAAACCACTACATATAGGTCACTTTTTTTTAAATATAAGATAGAAAATAATAAATTATTTAACAGTGTCATCCCAGAGATAAGAATATGAAGAACCTAATGAAACTTAAATCATGATTATTTAAAATTATTTATAGCTAATAATTGAATCAAAGCTAGCATAAGTCCCATGTTGTTGATACTTGAAAGGTTAGGTTCTATTGGTTTTAAATAGTTTAAAATAATAAAAAGAATAACTATTGCATATAATAATACTTTACTACTATAGTACTTATCAATAATATAACCTAGCCTTTAATTACTAGGCTAGTAATGAAATAAACAATATAAGGGTGCTAGGAAAATATGTCGTGTATATTAAAATTTAAAGGACCCTAGGTAAAAACACATTTTTGTGATTAAAATTTTAGCCAGGTGTTGAGAAAATAACAAAAGTTTTCAAATACCAAATTTAATTATAATTTTTGTAATCATTTGATTGATTCTCTTTGGGTTTTTTTAGTGGTATGAGGGGGTGGTAAATTAGTTAACACTTTATATTATTTGTTATTTTCTACAGAAAAAAGTGTCTTGTACGTATTGGTTTCTGCGCACCATCCACCCACCCCTTACCCCATCACACTTCTATTCCGCAAATTATTTCAAAGGTTAATTTTATCTGTGCACATGCTTGGCGAAGTAGGCTCTTGGCTAAATGTTGATTTTAGTCCAGAATTTTAATCATAAAATCAATCCTTGGAGTTTCAGCTAAAGCAGTAGATGAGTTTACAAGAGATTTTGTTAAGTTATCTATAGATTGTATCATCAAGGTTGGTTTCAGTGATTAATTGCAAAACTCTCTCCCTTTTACCTTTATCAGCTATAAATATAGGCTAGTTTTTATTTTGAATCCTTGGCCCTCAACAGCAACAGATATATAAATTGTATTATACAAAATAATGAACATGTTTACACTAGCTGTGATTTGTAAAATATTTTTACCGAAACGCAAAATATTCAATTATTTTCCTTTTATTGATAATTCTTAAGAAAACATGTGTTATTGGATACTGTCTTGTCCGTCAGACACAGTGACATAGATTTCAAAGGAGCATATTTCCATTAAAAAAAATGCTGAAATTAATGGGCTTCAAATGGCATTTAGATAACTGGTAGTTACTAAAGTAACTAAAGCAACATCAAATCATGTTATCTGCAGTTGTCACTTTTGAAATATATTATCAATACCTATAAAATAACACAAATTATATAGTAAAAGGCAATCAATGTTGGCTGTAAAAAATATATTTTATTTTCTAAACTGGTATTTCAACCAAAATCAGACTATACAGTATTAGTTTTATGCTGAGCTTTTGTAAATGGGATGGTTTGTACATTTTCCTCTTTGTGCTATTAGGATTTATCTGGTAGTTAATATGGTTTCAGTAGGGACAGTAAAAAAAGACTTGTTAGGACAACACCAAATTCACTTGTAAGATGTGTTCTATAAATAATGGCTAAGGGTTTATTACGCTGGCCGAACAAAAGGCTTTGTTTATGGGGCCAGCTTGTTGTCTGTATCCAAGAAGACTACAGAGCCTACAGGTGACTACCATGGGGAAATGAATGGTGCAAACTTCGAAACCTGTATGAAAGAAAAGCTACTGCTAAGTCTCAAAGGGCCTTCCTTTTGTCAGTTCTTGACAATGCCCCATATCATTCTGTGAAGGTGTTTAATGTTAACGTATCTAAAAATGACAGAGTACACACAATACTTTAAGAAAACTTCAACTCAACGGGAATTCGGATACAATCATGTATTTAAAGGGGGTTGAACAACACAATGATGAAATAACTTTACCCTATCTGTTCTGCCCAAATTATTAAGCATGTATATAATTTGATTTTTTTTAAAATCTTCTACGATGAAGCATTAAATAATTTATATTTTATGTGGTTTGGATAAAATTTAGGTTCAATTATTTTCATTTAAAGATTTTGTTGATTGGCTATTGATATTTTACTCTAGTTCCATGCTTAGGTATTGCATATAAGAAGGTATTAGAACTATTATGTTGTGATAACAATATATGGTGATAAACACGTTTAGGCAGAGAAATTATCAACCAAGAGTTGGAGAAAATACGAATACGCTGAATGGCTAAAGAAGCGTGGTATTGGGTTCCATCCACTGGCTCTGGAGGGAGAACTAATAAAGTTGAGATTAAAGTTCTCACTAGATAAATGAAACTGTAGTTCAAAATGGAGATGACTGCCCAAAAGTGGAATTTCAAATTATCATACAAAATATGTATGTATATATATAAAATGAACTGTTTAAAATATATTTTGGGATTTTTTGCTTTGTATTTGTAATCGGTCATTTAAGTAGGCCCCTATTTACTATTACATTATTCAGGTACAAAATTGATGAAATGATCAACGTGTATGTTCTGCATTTAACTTCCTACCAGTGCCAGTACAAAAATTTTAAAATTGTAATTTATTTTTTTAAATGTTTTTGTTTTCTTGGTTTCAAAACTTTCTTTAAAAAAGTGACAGATGCTTAATAGAGAGTCTTCCAAATCAAATGTTTTGGCGTAGAGATAGATTCTGGCAATCTAGTAACTTTTCCAGAAATTTTCTACTGTTCTTCCTATCAAAATCAGACTGTACCTTTCTTCCATGATATCTTCCACAATAGAAAAAAAGTGTTTATTTTTAACTGTCAAAAGTATTTTTGAGGTTTTTAGTATTATTTGGCATATAAGTACTCATGTTTGGTGTGGAAGATCACCTAACTACACATTTCAAGACTCTGGACATCTGAAAGCACCTGTTAATGTCAATACTATTTTAAGTTGTTATTGGGTGTTAAAATCTGTTTTTGACCCATCTCGCCTTACTTTTCATTCAGGCGAAGAGCATTTTAACTGCGCTAATTTAGTAGGAATGATGAAGGTAGAATTTAGAGCCTATAATATACCAATATTTTTGTTGAAAAAAGCGTGGGAAACCATTTAGGAAAGATACATTCAGTACCAACTGGGATTCAAACTTCGACCTTCCCATCAATGGAAAACTAAACTAGATTGGCATGACATGTAGTCCATATACACATACGATTTGGGGTAGAAGTTATTTAACTAACGGTTTAGTTTAATAAGGGTAGTTTAGAGTTAAAGCGTCCAGATTAGCGTAGAAAAAGGGTAGGAGAAAAAGAGTGGCAACTCTGATGCAGAAAAACCCCTACCTCTGTACTGAGATTTGAATATCGACCTGCAACCTGTCAGTCCGTGGCAATTCAGTTTATTGAGTACTTAGTGCCTTAGATTGCTATGTGGATGATAAAAGAATGAGTCAGCGAATGAGTTATAAGCCCAAGCAAATATCAGATAAGATGAGCCCTCGGCAAACTGAGGACAAACCCAATGACTAGCGGTTCTCAGAAGTTTGCCGAATATTTGGACACTATTTCAATGCTGAGAAGAATTTGCAGAGAAAATTATATACACATCGTTTTATTTAGTATCTATTTTTATAAAGCAAGTACAAAATGAAGTAAAATAAAAAACTTAAGAACTAAAAGAGCATGCAATGAAATAAACAAAGTAAACATTTTGAGCTTGTAATTTGCGTGGAAGTCATATTCAAAAGTGAATCAATGAAACCCACTCAGATTTCTTAACCATTCACTTACTTAACTATACCTCAGTTTTAGCTTCTGTGGTGCTGACTGACAGCTCACAGCTGACTTCTGACGGATTTGAAAAGCTACCAGACCAAATTATGTATCCCTACGCCGAACCATATGATCTGCAAAAAACACGTCTTTAGCAGCTGTCACTTCTGACAGTCAAAATTTAGGTATATACCCAACTGTTGACTGTCAGAAGTCAGCTGTGAGCTGTCAGTCAGCACCACGGAAGATAAAACTGAGGTATACATATGAAGATAGCAATGCCGAAAACGCAAGATTGTAAAAGAGAACGCATTTATGGACTCGACCAAATCTACAAAACTGGATGCATTTTTGTGTATAAGTGACTTTAGCCTCCATTCCTAAAATTAGATAAGTGCTCATTGTACTGAGGTCCTCTAGCTGGAACGACTTGTGAGAGGGGAAAAAAGCTTGAGAATCACTGTCATAGACAAACAAGAAACCCTGGCTTGTCAAACAAACCAAGGTGGCTCTTCGGCTACCGACCCAGCTCATACAGTCAACAAGAGGGGAGTTGAAGGGGAGGATCATCGTCAATTATTTCACGAGCTTGATTGAAAACGTAAATCCCCCACCTTCACCCCTCCCCTGACACACACACACACACACACAAACAGAGCCAATCGCAAGTCGGGTTGGTATTAGATCGTATTAGAGCGCATTAGGAGGAAGAGGAGCGTAGCGTTGCCAGGAACAACTAACAAGGGGTGCAGGGGAAAGGGGTGACGCGGTTAACCGTCGGGCTGTGCGCAAAGAGGTGCACTTAGTTGATCACTAATTACAGGGAGGACAAACAGAGCCTGCAAGTATAATACTGCGGTTAATACTAGTAACAGAGTTTACGTGCACTTTCTAAACATAGAATTACACCCGAGCACAAACTAACGGGACGTCAAACTTAATACTACCCACACAAAGATAGCGCCAGAAATAGTCAATTTAGAGCATATACGATTATTAAATTATTATAGGCCTGGCTTTGAATCGACCTGCAGTTAACCTGTCTAACCCCTGGGAATAGGCGCGAGTAGTATTTAAACCTTTGCGGAGATTATTTGACTGGCAAATTCGGTCAAGTACCCATGATCCCAGTTGGCTATCATCCACGTCAAATTTGATCCTTCCCAAATACTTTTGGTGAGGATTTATTTGTCTTGGTGTTCTTAACACGCACTTATTGAATAAATAGGGCCTACATGATATACAAACTATTTACCTAGGATAGTAGCCTTAATACTATACACCCAGCCCTTACTTATAGATATTTACTAATTAGATAGCAGGAATAGTGCCTAGCCCAAGAAAGGAGCCTAGAGGGTTCGATATTTTCCCACTCTGCCCTAAGCAAATGCGGGTACATTTCCTATATATGAACACTTCCTCATCATTACCTCTGAAAAGATGCGCGGACAGCCCGGAAGAGTAAAAGAGGACTCGGTGCACAAAAATAGATAAATACATCTAAAAAGACTTGAACCCCTGCCCTCGCCAACAATAACATTTTCTGGATTGTACAGTTATTAGTAAATATCTTATGTGTCACATGACCCCCCAGCCCCCAGGAGGCAAACCACGGCCTGTGGTCGACCACTCTAATCACGGAGACAGGAAGTGACCTGTCGGAAACCACTATGTACTGGCGTCTAGGCGTTATCGCGTTATCGTTAATTTTATCTTTAATTTATAATTGGGTGGTCAACTTTTATTTCGAAACGTACAAATGATTCTAAAGGGCTTTTGAAATATATTTTAGTTAAGGTTGTTAGAAGAATTTCGAATTAACTTTTAACATTTTCATGGGAATAAGGGGGGGACAATTTGTCCTCTCTTAGTAAACAAACTCTCGAACTTCATTTTCATCGCGATAAAAATAACTTTAACTTACGGATTTATTGAAGTTTATTGTGGTTTTACTAATATAATAATAACTTTATTTTATTTATTTAGCACAGTGTCTTATACTACCGTTCGGGTTGTACGCTTAAGTACTAATTACTCTAATGGATTAGGAATTGGGAAGGTTTAATTTAAAGGAAGTGAACCCGCATTCGTGTGAAGGGAGAGTGGAAAACTATGTAGTAAAAACCACCCCAGTTCACTCGACAAAGATTCGAACCTCAATCTCCCCGTCCTCGGCAGTCTAGCTCTACTCGTAACTAGCGCGTTAGCCAACTGCGCCACCGAGGCGGGTTATAATAATAACTAAAACATCAATAGATATAGTAGTATTTTTAAATAGCAATGAAAACATCAAATAAGTGTCACAACTATGTTTATTTTAGAACTAAAGTTTATTATTCAAGAGTACAAATGGTTTTCTGATTAAAAAATAAATAAATTTGAATGTTCCAAATCAAATCTAGCTTGAAATAACTCTGAAAATATAAATCAAACCACTAAATTTCAACGAATTTATTTCCTTTAAATGGAACCTTCTGATCAAAACGAACCTAAGTCATCCGTTGTAAATATACAAAGAGCAACTAACTCTACCTTCCACAAGGACCGCTTGCAGACTTTACTTTTTTTTTATGTGGAAGGAATTAACTTTTTATATGATCCCTCCTGTGTTTATAAACATGGGCAAATAATGTACAAGTTTCCATCATATGTATGGTTTATTTATCTATGTTTATGGTGAAACAAAAACCTAGTCTTACTGCAATAATTTAAGTATTCCAAAATTTCATATCACTCGCTTTATTGTATAAGAATAATTAAACGACTAAGATAAATTAATTTTACTAATTTACCAAATCGTAAAAAATTTTAAAAGATAGTTTGGGAGTGCGGAAAATCTTACGATTCATGTGGGAGGAAAGGGGTTTCTTAATTTATGAAAAAAAGATTTACGTAATTGAAGGACGGCCCCTAGTTACATTTACAGAATATCTATTAATTTTTACAGAATGTATTTGAAAACTATATAATTATTTTACATTACATTAATTTTTACCCAAACAGAAACACCTAAATTTTATGAATTCAAAAGTATAAGACTAAAAAGACTTGTAATGCTATAATTTGTTAATCAATGAACATTTGTTTACTAAATAGGTCTATATATATTTAAAAATTGACTGAAGGTTCTTTTAACTCTGTGAAAGGGTTTCGGAAGTTTCCAAGCTATTTGAATTATGCTCCCCATCATTTCCAGACTGTTGGACATCCTGTTAAAAGCTCAAATGACTGTGCCAAACCAAACACACGTAATCATCTGTTTAATTTACACCACCAGTTACAGCAGCAAAACGTTCTCAAACAAAGACAACAAAGCCCAACAAACACTTCAGTCGAGTGCGCGCGCAGCTTCTTCAAAGAGTCCCACTTCTCTCTCTCTCTCTTTCACGACATTGGCGGAGGTACCGCTGCTCCTCGGGCGTAGTGGGAACTACTTACTGCAAGGATATAGCATAGCCTGTAACCTGGCGGCGATAGGGTTGAACTATCAGAAGTTTATTTGTTTTGTATCGCGGAACAGGACAAGTTTATTTGCCTGCTGAGCTGAGAACAAAGTACTAACTCGCCAGACCGACATTCTTTGTTCATACTTGTACCGGTCAGTCCAAATAAATGTTTAGAAGAAGTAGTACCTGTAATTAGTGTTCTCTTCTAGTGCAACTTTTTCCCCTTTGGACTTTCCGCATCTAATAAGGTAGGGATGATGACTTGGCAGCATTTAAAAGAAATATACCCGCATTTTCGTGGAGAAAGTGTGGAAAATAATTAAAAGGTAGCCATTCTCAGTGCTATCGGCCGGAATGTTAACCCCAACCTACCCGACCCCCGTAAACCAGACAAAATGAGCTTGATCTTTTGTCCACGTTCCCACTGACATGGGTAATTATAAAATAAAAACTAGTTTTACAAGTGATAAAAGAGTTTGAAAAAATAATCGAGTCATAAAACTGTTTTTTTTCATTAGTACTTTGAGAGTTGATTAATTCCTCATTTAAATACTTAATTGAATAAAGCAGAACATAGGTTATTCATGTAACTTGACCTGGCTAGGCCTATAACTGTTAAGTATTAAAAATGTATGGCCAGAGCGCATTATAAATGCGCAGGAGGAACGTTTGACTACTCACGTAGGCCATCGGTCTCACTCACACTATGCGAACAGCAGAGGCAAAGTCGGTGTAAGATTGTTGATTTTTTTTAGTTTAAAAGCTTGACTTCCGATTCTGAATAAAAGCGAGATATAGACTGTAATAATATAACATAGCAATATGTTTAAAGTAACTGTAATAGGGATTGAATGTTTACTGTTGTCCTTCAGAGAGTAGCGCTCAGGGATTCCACTTTGAGAATTTCCATCCTCTCTCCAAATGAATACTCGTGAGTTTCTTTCAAAATTACCATAATATGTTTCCTCTTAAATAAGATGGTTAGTTATTAATAGCCAACACATCATTCCAATAATAGAGGAGCTTAGGAAGAAGGATTTAAATATTGAATTAATTGTAGGAAAGATGAAAATTCTGGGAGCTGAAGGAGGAGGCAGAGGACAGGGCGCATTGGCGGTCTAAATTCACTGACAAGAGGAATGGACTTTTAGAATGACACAACACATAATAATAATAATAATAATAATAATAATAATAATAATAATAATACGCAGGCTGTACTGAGGTATACGGAGGTGTAAAAGAAACGGTTGGGAGTTAAAGCTCAAAATGTAGTTGGATTCCTACTTAAGATGGGGTGCTAGTGAGCGTGAGTTTAGGGAAGTATTTTTGAAGTTTTTACAGCATAAACATTTTTGGCCAAA
>CABFWB010003940.1:0-13560 GCA_902151455.1 Timema bartmani
TGAAGTAAAAGGATAATTTACATACGATACTTTAAAGAAAAATACCTTCATCCATGACTTTTTAAATATATGAGAGCAATTCAAAAATCAATTACATTACAACCGAAATCATTATGTGCGACAAAAAGTTTTCGTCATAATCGATGTGATCCAGCAAAGCATTTGCAAAAGAGTGTCGTTTTGGTCATTATCAAGTTTGTTTTCCTGCAAAATCTATACCTTAAACACTTGAAAGCGTAATCGACGGTGAAGAACTTTATGAACCGTTGATCATTTCATTCAAGTTCTCTTGCTCCTTGTCTGACTGACTCTCGGGGGCTTCTTTCGAATGATTTTAGCACATTTTCTACAGCCTTTTCCTAGAAGCCGGGATTTCTGCTACCGTGTCCTTTGAGCACACTACCGGTCGCCAAGAGCTGATCACACCACTTCTTGAGCGTCTTGAATGTAGGAGGGTCCTTATTGAAAATAAGTTGAAAGTTTTGTTGCACCTGATTGACCGATTTTTTATTTAGTATCATCACACTACCTGTGCTTGTTCTGAGTCACCATTTTAGAAAATGATTGACTGCAGCTTAAATTCCCCCATTTTACTAGATAGTAAAAGAAGGGCGAACTTAAAACATACACTAGGGTGATAGGGCATACTATAGTACTAAAAAAGGAAAGTCCTTATGTCAACATAGTTTTAAAACCATAGATATGTTATTATCAAATAAGAAATTAAACAAATAATCAGATAGTAAAGTGGATCCAAAAGGGCAACACTAGGAACAACAGTAAAGTGGAACCCAAAAGCGGAACACCAAGAACAACAACAAAATAAAAATTAACTTTCGATAAACGACTAAATTTAACAATAGGAATAAAATTCATTAAATAACTAAATTATGTAGTAATAAAGATAGTATGGTAATGTCAGATTATTACATAAATAGACTATGATAATCAGATTATTATGAACACAAACTATATCAAATTCATTTGCCTATATGAAATATTCGGTAGTTGCAAATAAGAAAGCTACAACCTTCTATACTTCTATACTCTCTGAGAGAACAACAACTACAATATTTCATAAACTCATATTTAACAGCAAAGCACAACATCTAAGAACAAATTTTACCTTGACAAAAAGCGGCAACTCAAAATGCACCATAAGATGTCACAAGGACGAAAACAAATGAATCTTATTCCTGAAAGGACTTTACCTAATATTTCACACTGAATGACTTTAGTATAATTATGTACTAGGATCCCTGATAGGGCATAAAACAGAGCTACGATATTTTCCAGATGGGAAATTAATTGAATAGCAAAGCTAATTTATAGCATTTTTCACGTATACTAACATTTACGATTAGTTTGGTCAGTAGAAACTATCTAAAATTTACTTGAATAATACAAAAAGGATATTTTCCTGATGGGAAAATATAGAACAAAATACATAATTTATATTAAACATTTGGACTTTCCATTACGTTAATTAAAAGAATTAAACAAAAGTTTATTCCTTAACAAGAAACATTTTAAGGTTCACTAACGTTAACAAAATTACTTTAACAAAAACAAGGATATTTTCCTGATGGGAAAATATTAAGACGTTTCCTTCAAATAATAACATTAAATACAATTAAAATAATTACAATATATATGTAACTTACATATTTCGTCCGGAGATCACTACCAGTGTAGTGTTATTAACCAAGTTGCCATCGAGAGTAAAAAATACCTTTACTCCCCGGTTTTTATATAGTGTCCAAATCCTAGGAGAGGTCGAAGAGAAAAGGGGATGGGAATTGACGTGGACGAAGGAAATGAAGTATCTGTCTCCGCCTAACATACCAGCACTAGAAGATTCTAGTCGTTGATATAATCTTCATTTCTTCGCCATGGAAGCTTTTCTGAACACGTACTATCCGGACATGACGTCTCTCGGGCATGAATGTTCCTGTGGCCTCACTCTCTAAGCTCCAGCTTAGTCCATCTGCACTGATCACGTGTTAAAGAAGTGAAGATGTTATTCCGGGTGTAGCTCGTGGCAACAAGGGTTAAGTCTACTCATTTATAGTTCTTAGAAATCATGTATGTTAGGAAATAAATAAATGTTTTTGAAATGTTTATGGATATTATATCAGGATAGAAATGATCTTAGATCTCATGTAGATTAGCAAATGCTACACAGCGTCACTATGGCTCTGACAAGCACTTCAACATTTTATCGCGCACTTTGTGAGTTTCTGTTCTCGTTCCATCCAGGATCACAAGTGTACAACTTTAAATATAAGAATAATATACTTTCAAAATGTTGGAATTTAATGGTGGACATCCTGTATCTTTCCTACAATTAGTATCCAGATTTTTCACCCACCTCCGCTGCACCAAGAGAGCTGAAATTTAGTGCATGGACTCGGCTTCAGTAGCAGTACGATCTATTAAAGTTTGAAGCTTAATAACTTTCTATTAACCTCACTTGGTTTAAATTTACTTTGAAATTATTAAATAACTTGAAAATAAAAACAATGTCTTGAATGAGTTTAAAAAATATAACCCTTCTAGTAATGTTTAGCAAAATTAAAAAATATATTTTATTTTTCTATTTAAATCGCAGCAACTTTGACTTAAAGAGAAGGGCTCTTGACATTTCCCCCCTCATAAAACCTTCAATGGTACATTCATGTATTAAATATTGGCTAGGTAAATATTTATGCGTGGCCAATGTTCTCGTTCAGGCTTTTTTTTTTGTCATCAATGGTATGAATCATTTACCCTGTAAGGTGGCAAACTTACCTTAACGGGATACACTATGTACACTATGGTGTAGCTTATATTAAGATACGGCCGTAGTGTAATCGCACAAGGTAAGACTGCTAGCTATCTGTCATGGTAAACGGACGTGAATTATGATTATGAGACTGAATGCTATCTGATTTTAATAAGAGTTGAGAGGTGATGACTGAATATTATCAATATCTAATTAAATGATATGCGCATAAACATTTGTTAAACAATTTGTTTTTATTTATAGGATGTATTACCATTATATGCTATGAACGATCCAAACATTTTAACGTAAGAAGACAGGATAAGGATGGTGAGTGACTATCCGTGACTTTAACTAAACAACTTGAGTAGGCAGAATATATAGATAGAGAAGTAGTGCCAGTGGGTGTTTTAACAATCCCCACCAGCACTTGGCTCGAGTGAGGCTAGGAAACCACTCATTTAGACAGGGATTGTATCCAATTACCTAATTTTTTAGAAAAATACAACGATTGTGTACCCGATGGTGATTAGATTTGAATATTTTTTAAGAACTTATAATATTTTCTATAAATGTTGTATTATTTTTCGTCAACTATGACTGGAATCGGTAAAAGGGCTTATAATGCTAGAATTTACTATCAACAGCTTAAATTAGTTAGGGGCACCGCTTACTTAAAGGAAAATATCCTCATAACACAAACTTTCTATTTAATTAATCTTAAGAAGTTTAAAAGCTCTAAAATCATCCTAAATTATCTTAAAATGCTATATCTTGAGTATATTAAAAATATTAAATTATTTGTTTGAGGAAGGCTAGAGCTAAGTTTCTAACAATGTAGCCTAATTTCAGAACTGAGGCATTTTGCCAGAAAAGGCTTTGAAAATGAGCTAAATCTATTTTTATCATAAAATTTGACAAAATTATAAATATTGAGGTTGATACCTTAAGTCTTCATTGTGACCTAAACTTTATTTTAAAACAAGAGTTTGCCCACGACTTCACTCACATTAAAGTAAGGTAAGTTAATTTTTTTCCAGCGAATCATCTAAACTACAAAAACGCAATTTCAGACACGTATGAGGAGAGAAATTTTTCTCTTGTTCGACGATGCAACACAATAACAACTCCTGTAGTAAGGAATATATATATATATATATATTCCTTGCTACAGATAGGCCTATATATATCTAATAATATATATATATTATTGTAAATTGTAGTACTATTAAAAATTAAAAAAACCTTTATATGAAATATATTTTTATAAAATCAACAATTTCCGAGATATTGGCTAATATATAAATACAATTTTGTGAGCATTAGTTGTAAAGAAATACTACTTAAGTGTTAACGCAATAATTCTCAAATGCCATAGAGTAATTAAATATAAGTCTCTCAATAAGTTTATGTTATTTTTCCTTAAAACTCTTTGGAGAAATGTTTGTTCAACAATGATCTATCTCCATTTTAGACTCAATAGTCAATATTTACATTTTTTATTGGTCAACATTTATAAATGAGGAATTTTATAGCAATGCTATGACATGAAGATGTGAAACACCTAATAAAATGTTGACAATTTTAACCGGAAGTAAAAATTTTAATACGAAGTGTTGACCCTTGTGGACACAATATTGATTTTTTTCTTATCGGTCCAAACATACAAATGAGGACATTAATTCTTTAAAAATAAAATCATAAGATTTAAAACCGGGACTAGAAAAATGTTTTACATAAGTATAGTGCTATCTATGCTTGGGTTTGCTAGTGTATATTATTTCGTTTCACTCATATTACGAGTTTTGAGTAAATATCTCCCTTTTTAAGCAATAGAGCGAGAAAGTCCGTGCGGAGTTCCGTACCATTTATTTCAGTTTATATTTGTTTAAAATCGTTGATGGAAGATAAGATATCTTTAAGGTTGCTTGCACAAAATAGGTCACGCCCTGGAATATTGCTAGCTGACAACCTACCGGGATCAATTTCAGGATTATTCTTACTATATTAGCTTCTTCATCTTACATGGTCTCATCGTGTAAGACTTCCCACGGCGTAATCTTACACTTAAGCCCCCACACACATCATTACCACAGCAATGCAAGCTAGTATCGTTTTACAGCGACAGTCATTAAGGGGTCCACCTACAAGAGTGGTGAGACTCGTTGCAGACGTCCAGAAAAGCTTTTGGTTGTTTCAAAATATGTTTTATGTCAAAATGGAAATAAAATGTATCCACATGTGCCCATAGGATAAACATATTTAATTTCAAATTTTATTACTAAACAGAATCGCCTTACCTATTATATCTTGTTTTAGCTCTAGCTGACGATTTACTAATATTATATTTAAATCACTTGTTTTTGTTCACAAAACACGTCAGATTTATAATGACTTACTAAACAATACATATATCAGCTCTTCTCCCTCCATTTAAAAATTATATAGAAACTAAATATCGTTTAAATAGCTTGAGCGCATATGTTACACAAATTGTCTTCAGAGACAAAGTTAAATGTAGATAACAATAATTTTTAGAAAAGTCCAAAGTGTCCAAACGGGAAAACTACGAGATTTCTGATGAAAATACTATAATTTAAAAAAATATTAGCTCTCTAGTCTAATACACCTGTAATAGATTGTGTTCTTTATACGTAAAATAATTCTTACTGAAGGCTTATGTGGGTAAACGTTTTTAAGTCAGGTTGTAGGCTAATTACATGTCCGATTATTTAAAAAAAAAACTTTTTATATAGTACTAATATCCCCTTACCCCCCTATCCCACAAATACCTTAATAAAGCCCTCTTCGTACCACACCCCTTGACAATTGCAAAAATCACAACGTTGTTACGTATAAAAAAAAATAGTCAAAACGTTCACAAAATATTGCATATAAATTTAATAAACTAGCATTTAGAAGTTGAAGATATTTCGTTTATATTATTTACGATATAGCTCTTTGTTTACATACATAATATTACGAGTAGTACCAATTTATAAATATGTTAACCTGACACCTAAATACCAAACAATTATTTGAGAGCGCTGTCGAGACTAGCTTCTTCCTGAGGCTATCCCTGGAGTAGGGATAGAGGGTCTGAAAGGAGGGTTGACAACTAGGAAAAAAATATACGCTACAAAGTGAGGCGATTCTCAATAGGGGAAGAGAAATATATAAATACAATTTTCTTCATGCAACTTTGGGCGCTGTTTTTAAACGTACAATAGTATTTAAACCTTAGGTATTTATATTTATTAACTGTCCAAAAGAAGGTTTTGGGGGGACTTAGTCTCAGTCTCAAAGTCTACCCTGACGCAACGAAACTGAAACATTGATAGGTTTATCTGAAAGTCTGCTACAAATTTGCATTACATATTCCCTGGTATTGAAAAAATCCTTTAATTTTCCGTAAAAGTAGGTTTTATGGGTACACTTTTTCAAAAAGGAGATCCAAATTATCAGTAAGTTTGCCAGTAGCTTGAAGAATTTTAAATTTCTCCTTCTGGTTTTTTAAAAATTGACTTTTGTTTTCTGATTACTTTGACTCATTATATTTATTTCCAGGTTTATTCAATCTTCTATGGCCATTTCCATCAACAAATTATTGCCATTCTCATTTGTTTCTTCCCCAACTTCCTCTGCGTTTGTTGTCGATGAGGAGATGTCACCGAAGAGTCTGTTGATTAATTCTTCTGCGAAAGCAATAATGCTAGTTTTCTCGTTCTTAATTTATTTTTACACCTTCATTTGATTCATCGATAGCGCTTGAACTGTTGAGAGTTTCTAATGAAGATCTTTTGCTGACCCAGATTCCATAGATCCCCTCCAAATGTCATGACAATCCACTGATACCGAATCTTTTGCAACTAATTATCTTTGGACATTTTGTACATTGAACCAAACCTTTTGTGGTGCAATTTTTAAAATACTTACAAACATCAGAATAATCTCAATCACCCAAAATGTTGCTGAAATTTGAGATATGATAAGATTTTTAACATAGTGAACTCATGAATAAAGAACATTAATTATTAAGGGTCATAGTGTAATTCATCGATTTAATAATTTTAGGGTAAAGCTTTCGGGGTAAACGTTGTGTACACATTGTGAAGCTCTCAACATAGTGATGCTAATCTCAAAGAGTTTGTTATCTATTTTAGGTTCATCTATCGCAAGTCAGCTTGTAGGTGTAGAGTCAAGTATCTGAAATGTGATATATTTCCTGTGCGATCCGCACATAGACCCCCAACTGCTGACTCCATTGGAAGAGCATTGAATTTGTGGGAAGCGATGTTCAAACATCACGTGATTTTGGGGGACATGGATCCAGGCCCGTTTATTGGTGCTTAATGCCATCATTGGAATCTCCTAGTTGGCAGATTCTAGTTACTGTATGTGTCCTAGAGCAGAGTTCCAGGCAGTTGGTTCCAGGCAGTTGGTCCTAGACAGTTGTCAAATGTATGTCGAGATGAGTCCATTTAGCGATCGCGTGCCTTACGCGCCATGAGTGTAACCATGATTAAGACATTGGTTAGACAATGGTTAAGATAGTGGTTAGAGAATTGTGATCCCACTGCTGTCAAGGTAAGTGAGAGATCTTAAGCGATGACGTTAAGATGATGGTGACCGGGGATGGGTGAACGAACACTCGTCAGTTTTACGGCAATGTATGAGGGCAGATTCCTTCTTGGATAAACCTATAGTAGTGTGATGTGCCTGACTTTATTTTAAGTTACCTGGTCAAACCTCTCACATAATGATATTTTGTGTCAGAAGGAGGAATGGGCTCGGTCCCACTTACATTTTCGTGCAGAAGTGGAATATTAAGCCCGTAACCTTACACTTTGTGTCTGAATGGGATGGTTATGTATTATATTTCACCCGTTACCCCTTTATATTTGCCTAAGCCCGGTAACACCTTACATTTTTGTGTAAGAGAGTGGAATAATCTTGCTCGTAACATTACATTTTGGTCTATCATAAGCGGGATCTTTATACAACGTGATTAGTAGTCAGTCCTTCACATACATGGTCATCATGAAGAAGACTGATGTACCCTTACAATATCATATTATTCGTGACATCACATACTACAAAAAATAGCCGTTTGCAATCAACACACAATGCCTCAAATTACTGTATGACTCAGACAAACATTATGTTTCATGTATCTTATGTTAAATACATTAATATATAGCTAGTTTATCTAAGTTATCGCTTGTGGGCTGACGTCATGGAGCTTTTTTTTAACAATCTATTAACAATAATATATTATTTTTATTTCTATATTAATACAATGAAGAGTTTTTCTCTCATAAGGATTGCGCAATATCTATCGCTCACATAAATTTTAAAAATGAGTAGCCCCTGTTCATGAACATATGCACCTTGGGGCAGGAATTTTAAAATTTTAGTTAGATTTTTTAATTAATTAAAAACCTAATTGTAATCCAATCATTATCAATAAAATGAAGGGTTTGTTTCTGCCAGGCAATGCCGGGTACTTCAGCTAGTGTTTAATATATTTAAAGATACATGTTTATAACATATAGTATTTGTTGATATTTCAGGAGGGGGTAGGCCAACCGCCAGAAAACCCTTCACTCTTGGCTACATGCTTGGTTAAAATATCAATCATGCGTACAACCAGAACAGGTAGTAAGATGAGGTGCTAAAAAATCACTAACATATTATCTAAAGATTTACAACTTTTTGGTCCATCATTGCAAACTGTGGTTTCGAGATATTCCTAATAGTAAAAAAAACATTTCCTAGAGCTAGTCAAATTTTCCCGTATTTATGTTTTGACTCCTTTCAATTTCGATCTTTTTTAAATTATCAAAGATATATATGTGTGTGTGTGTGTGAATCAGATTGAGACCTTTGAATCGACCGGAAGAATCGATTAATCAAGAGTAAATAATATATTTTATAAAAGAGCTATCCAAGATAGAACATTCTTAGAGTGAAGC
This sequence comes from Timema bartmani, assembly GCA_902151455.1. Lineage (NCBI taxonomy): Eukaryota > Metazoa > Arthropoda > Insecta > Phasmatodea > Timematidae > Timema > Timema bartmani. The sequence continues at coordinate 8,740 of CABFWB010003940.1, forward strand.
CAAGTTTGGCTTGGTGTCTTAAACGCCTAAATTGCAAGCCACGAAGTTCAATCCCGACCGATTGTACTAAAGTTCATATTTTCACTGTTTTTGCTTCTTTCTCCCAGGAATGCATTTCCTAAAACCTCTCTCTATTTATCTAGATTCTTAAGGCTGGTTTACAATTATTAAGTGATCAAGTAATCAACTAAATTTTAACTTAAGTAGTCAAGCGTTTACACCTTGGCAAGTTTATTTAGTATAACTTATTAGTTCACGATGGACGACCAAGAACTTGTTGAACTCTTAAATTCAGTGCTTAGATTATATTAAATGAGATTTTAGAGGAGCTAAAAGATGAAATATGAAATGAACAGAATAGATCCAAACGACTGTGAGAGAGAAAATGTACAAGCAAGAGATATGCGCTTGGTGCAAGTACAGTTATGTTTAAAGAATTAGCAGGAGAAGACAAATATGTATATGTGTGCACTGTGGATGTCAGAAGAATCTTTTGATTACTTACTGTCTAAGTGTGAACCCATGATTTTTAAAAAAGATACAGTAATGTGATGTGCATTATCACCAAAGTTAAAATTACAATTGTATTATATTTTCTTGCAACCGGTAATAGTTTTCGAAGCCTATCTCACCTCTTCAGGGTATCTAAATAAAGTATATCACTAATGTTACCTGATGTGTGTGAAGCTATATACCAAGGATTGAAATATTTTATACAGGTAATTAAAACAAATAAATTGAATTACTGATAATTTACTAAACAAAAACCAAACTAAGCTAAACAATTGTTACAAATCAAATGAAAAATAAATGATTATAGATACTTGTCCCTGATTGAAGCTAAAGCTTGTGCTAGAATATCATCAGTCCCTGGAATTGTGGATGGTAGGAATGGACCATATGTTACGGTATTTTGATTTTGTGGAGATAATATTGACGTTGTTGTTGGAGGTGAAAGAACCTCATATTCAGATGTTGGAGGGGGTAAGGTTGGGGTTTGTGTCTGAGAAATCGGTGGAGATGGAGAAACTGCATTATAGTTTTCAGCTGGGTTTGCTGATTGTGGGAGCCACGATGGAGTTGAAGATGTATTTCGAAAATCTACATAATTCGTTGGAGAAGGTGATGGGAGTATAATGGGTAGTTGGTTGTATTGGATAAGGTGTTCTACTATTCATTATGTCTTGTACACGCAATCGACACAAATGGTTTTGAATATGCTGTTGAGCTTGTAGTGCCAGTGTTAAAGGCATAGCCTTTAACTGACTTGCAACATTTTTTTGAAAAGAAGGTGAATTAGTTTTCAGTAGCTGCTGTCGAAGTATTCACTGTCTTGACGGCGTCACCTACTTTATCAACCAGTAAATTTAATTCCCGTGGTCTTTTTTTACCTGTGGAAGTAGATGGGGCTGGAGCCACAAATTGTTTTTCATGTTATTCTGTTTCTTTCTGACTAGTTTCATCACTTTGTTCAGTACTATTTTTTTCAATGTTCTCCTGAAAAAATATATATATTTTAATAAATATTTTCATATTGAGATTCAAGAATGTGTCAAAATATAAAAACAAAAAAATAAAAAATCCTACAATACGGCCAAGCTTTCGATTTATTTTCTAAATCATCGTCAAGGCATTTATTATTTCCATTTAAATACTAAAAAGCACATGTTTTTTTATAATACTAAACCAAATGGAACCTGTCGATAATTAAATATATATATATATATTTCTATCCACTTTCTTCTTATTGTTTTGAAACAATAATTTTTTGCCATTTATTTCAATCGGTTTCATCATCAACATTTTTCTTTTCCTTCTTTTGCCTGCAGAAAGTTTCTCCAAAACAACAAGCAAAATTTATACTTCTAATTTCTTTTGTGGCAAGAAATGGATCGTCTGTGTTATGTGTTGTTTTAAATTCTTTTATTCTGGTGGGTTATATTAATATATTAAAAGTGAGGAAAAAGCCTCATAAACCAATACATTTTAATAAACGTTTGTTTACAGGTACCTGCAAGTGCTTAAGACTGGGAAGAAATAGAATCCGGATTTCGAAGAAAAAGGAATTTTCCCAGATGTTGTGGTGCTATCGACGGGGAGCACGTCATGCTCAAAGCACCACCCGATGCTGGAAGCTGTTATTTTGACTTCAAACATAGCAATGGCATAGTACTAATGGCTTTAGTAGACGACTATTATTTCAGTTACATAGATGTAGGCTGTAAAGAAATAATTTCAGATGAGGGCATTTTAGGAACTGCAGCCTAAGTACAATCTTGGAAAATAGCTGGCTTCCAGATAAACATGTTATAGTTGCTGATAATACTTTTCCATTGAAATGGTACCTTATGAAACCATATCCGGGGAACAATTTAAATTTAAAGCAAAGAGTTTATAATTACCGTCTATCTCGAACACGGCGCATAATCGAAAATGGAATCGGAATATTAGTTTAGGATATTCGAAATACCTATCCCCGTCAGACCTGATAAAGCTGATAAGATTGTAAAAGCCTTTTGTGAATTACAAAATGGGCTTCGTCAAACAAAGAGTAACGTCAACGTCCCAATAGTAGACTTTGAAGATATTCGTAATGTTCGCATTGTTCCTGGAAGTTGGAGGGATGTGCAGTCAGAAGTACTGGCTGATCTACCTGGGACTATCCAAAACCATTCATCTCAAGATGCACGCATTATTCTTGATAATTATGTTGATTATTTTGTAGGTGAAGGGTCAGTTAGTTGGCAGACTAGAATGATAAATTAATGAAACTGACATGTAAAAAATATTTTTTCTATTTGAAATCAATATTGATGACATTTTAGCCTACTACCTTTTCATTAAGCTTGTATTATTTCATAGATAGCCTATTGATTGATATTAATATCCATAAAAACATTATGTAAAACATATTTTGTAATAAAACTTTACTCACCGTATTATCTTGTGTTGTTTTTGTCTCACAAATGTTCAAAGGATTTAATACTTGATACAACACATCGAACCATCTTAAATTTGACTTGTATATTTCGTCAATGCCTGAATCAGATTTTGTTGAATCTTTTGTTTTTTTCAACTCTTTAGAGTAAGTTGATCGAATACTATTGATTTTCAAATCAACTTCCTTTATCCCAAAATTAGGGATCGTCATAGCTTCAGCTATATCACAAATCGCTTGCTCTTTTGATTTTTTATTGCGATAATTTGTACGTTCGAAATTCCACAAGCACGCATGGCGCAAATATTCGTGAACAAACTTTATAGTCGTGTCTTCCGTCCACCTCGACAGTTTCCTTGATCAATCCACGGCCACATATGGACCGTACTAAATACAAATTCTATATAGTCCACACGAGTCAAGTGACAAAGCCACGACCACCGGGGAATGCACGCGCGCCTCTAATTAATCAAAAAAGAGACTGGATTATATTCTACTTCTTGCCTTAAACACTTAAACGTTAACTTACAACTTAATACTCAACACATTGTCTACACGCTTGGGATCACTTAAAATTACGTATTCACTTAATATGTGTAAACCAGCTATAACAAAAGTAATAACAATGAGCTTTTAGTCGGAAATCATTATATAAATAGATACCAGACAAGGTTGTTCTGGAGGTGGTATTTTTAACCTTGTAGTGTTCTATAAAGCTCTTCTGAAAATCCAGGTAAAGGGGAATGTTGAAGGACACGACAAACACATGAGAGAGGGAAATAACAGCGTTGGAGCTGAAGAGTGGAAGAAGCTAAATCATTCGCGTGGTCAAAGGGGAAGTGGTTTTTAGCCCTGTCTCATTCGATTCCCTACAATAGACAGCTCTAAGACAATTGGTACAATCCCACATCAAACCATTCAACTGATGCTCCTGGTTCGTTTACAAAACGTAACATGCTGGACTGCCGATGACAGAGAGATCATGGCTGGAATCGTGGTTAAATGCACCAAGGGTGGGTTTTTTTCTAAAGGGTTGTCCACTCTCCCTCAACGCGCAAATTATGGTACACTTCCTCTAAATTCAACCTTCCTCATCCCTAACATGTTAGCATAATTAGTGCAAATGCTAATAACCCGAACGTGTGGTGAGATGCAGTGACAGTAAAATAATAATCTCTAAGGTAGCGCAACTGGTGTCAAGGTCATGGGCCGTCACTCGCTACATTCACCCTCATTGGTGCTAGGCCTATCATGTTTTCCAACTGGTGTCAAGGTCATGGGCCGTCACTCGCTACATTCACCCTCATTGGTGCTAGGCCTATCATGTTTCCTAACTGTACTAGTATGCTTACATAACCATTTTAATCTTTGTTTCCCACACTGATATACAAATGGATTACCTTTTATTAAAGTCTCTCCTTGACGTTATTAAGCCACTGTCCAAAAATATCTGTATACAAAACAGCCATAAGCATGCCTACAAGGGGTTGAAGGTAGGCCATGGCCCCCCTAATGTTGCTTTAAAATAATATTACTTTCAGTGAGGCAGGGACACACAAATAATGTAAGGAATAATTATTGGCTGAGAGAAGAACACATTGAACTTTTATTAAAGTTTAAAAATACCACTCTAAATAACTTATATAGGCATCGATATTTTAAATTCTGGGTGTGGACCATTCTAAATAGCTTCAAGGGGTATGCGAATTTCAAGAATTATTTATTGCAGGACCCCTGTCAATAGCCCCCAGCCCCCAATCCTTTAGCTTGGGGGTGAATTCCTTCAAAGATATCCTATCTTGCTTTGGCTGATCCCCGTATCCCTCCTCCCCCTTCCCAACAATAAAAATATTCCGGTACAATTGAAAGTTTGTCCTGTCCCC
>CABFWB010003940.1:13643-68548 GCA_902151455.1 Timema bartmani
TTAATCAGCTAATGATGCATAAGACATTTTCAACACGTTAAATATATTACTGAAAAAGTCAATATTGAGCCAAATATCTGTGATGCCGATACATTTTGATAGTGCACACGTAATGGCCGATCAAATTATACATGTATGTACGATACATTGCTTCGCTTATTTCTTGAAACTTGAGTTTTGTCTCTTCTTGCATTTCACGAGTTATTGATGTTGTGCACACTGTTATGGAAAGGAATAAAATCAANCTTAGGCCGGTCGCCCACCAATCTGATAAAACTTCCCATGGTGTCCTATGACAAAATGTCATTTGACAAATTGTTAGAACCAGTGAGCGACGATGATGTGACAAAGCCGGACAAAGTTCAAGCCCAGCTACTGTCATGGCGTCATGTGAAGATGATATAGATCTTTTACTTTTAAGTAGATGTTCTTTACTGATATTGGAAGAAGAGGAGGCCAGACAAAGAAAGTGTTGGGTGCATCCTCCGTACAAAGAAATATACATTTTAGTGTTTTTTAATAAATTGAGAAAAGATGAAAAGAACTAACATTTCACCCGCATAAGTGTAGAAAGTTTAGTTTTTCTTCGTTTATTAATTGAATACAAGATTGGGAAGCTTCACACAAACTATATACAAAGCATCACAGCAAACGAGAGATTGCTAATAAAATTAATGTAAGAAAAAAAAATTACTTAGTAATAATAGGATGACCTGCTTCAGGGAAGGTTTTGTCAGACGAGCAAAGCCCATCGGACAGAAGTGTACGGACCTTCGTCGGACATGTGTTCGATGTCATATGAATGTCAGATGATGTCATATGACAAAGTTAGTTTAGTGTGCGGCAACTGATTTAAACAACGTGTAAAATTCTTTGTTGGACTGTCATATGACAAAATGTCTTGTCATATGAATGTTTTTGTCAGATTGTTGGGCGACCTGCCTTAGGGACAGTGAAGAACTTCCAATATTGGCGTATAACCTGAATGGGTAGTAGGACACGGTGCTAAAAACTTCCAAGATTATCTTTATTTTCTTTAGCATCGCGTCTTACTGCCCGTTCGGGTTAGACGCTTAAGTACTAATTACGCTAATGAATTAGGAACTGGGATGGTTGAATGTAGAGGAGGGAGAGTGGAAAACCATTTAGGAAAAAGCACCCCCATTCACCCGACCGAGATTCAAACCTCGATCTCCCCGTCCTCGGTAGTCGAGCGCAACACGACTAGCGCGTTAGCCAACTACGCCACCGAGGCGGGTTTCCAATATTATAATTTGAATCTCTTGACTTTTATGAACATTTAGAGTTTTGTTTTTCTAATAACCTTAGCAACTTACTACCTGATCACAGTGGTGGATTAACCTGTTTGAGGCCAAGCAAAACTTTAGTCTGAGGCCCCCCCACCCCCCCCCCCCAAACCCTATAATATAAATTATATTTTTTTAAAGATGCTAAATTAAAATGTACTAATTGAAAAATACATAATTTTTAATTTTTCTAATAAAAAAAGCATACATTAAAAAAGTCATATACTCATGTGGTATAAAATCAAATCACATTGTACATCCCTTTTAGTATTATTAAATAGTAAGTGATAGACACATATAAAAATACTAGATTTTTGTTTTGAATTAAAATAAATTAAATATCTTAGTAATTTTGTATACATTTATATATAATAATCACAATAGAGTGGAACTTTTCTCACTTAATGTTAAGCAAATTTATCAATAATAGATTCATTATGTAATGATTGAACAACATCGTTTTCTGTAAACGTATATGACAGTTCACTTAAATTCAACTGGTTTAAAGAATTGCGTAAATAATTTCTAAACCGTTTTAGTTACAGAAAGTGAGCGTTCATCACTGCCATTACAAACCGGGATTGTTAGGGAGAAAAAATTAGTTTCTACCTGCAAATGTAAATATGGATTGTAGTCCGTTAGCTAATAACGTATACATGACAAAAGGATTAAATACATCATCTTCTTTAGTGTAATTAATAGAGTTAATAATTTCATTTTTAAGATACTTTATGTCAATATATTTTTTTTATATTTCATCGTTAATCTTTTCACACATTCTTTAGTTTCATTGTCACCCATTTTATAATTGAAAAAATAGTTGAAAACCATTCAAAACATTGTCGTCAACAGTGCTTCTCGTTGACATTTCAAATATTATCACATCACATCACATCGCATCGCATCGCATCGCATCACACTACATCACAACACATCACATCCCACCACATCACACCGCACCCAACCACAACACACCACACCACACCACACCGCACCGCACCGCACCGCACCACACACACACACACACATACATACATACATACATACATACATAATCACACAGTTCCCTTATAGGGTAGGCAAGGAACTGTGAATATAGCTCAGAAAACAACTCCGTATTTAATCCATCCTCACTTTCTTCACACTTACTCCCTTATACTCGCATACTCCTTCGCTCATGTATGCTCTTTTATTCTTAGAACTCTTAATGTTTCTCTTTATCACACATTCACCTACCACATTTAGCCACGTCTTATATGGCTTTTCACTTGCTTTAGATCCACACACACTACCTTTATATATTTGCCTCGACACTAGATCCACACTCATCCTATTAACATATCCAAACCAACGTAATATGCTTGTTTCACAATGACCTATCGGCTTACCTTTATAACCTCACTCCTTATATCACAAATAATATTGTGTAGGTTTTTTGAGGACCCGCGACACTGAGGCCTCAAGCACGCGCTTCTTGCACCTGTGCGGTAATCCGTCACTTCCTGATCGGGTTAAACGCATATACAACGTGTATCTAAAACATTGCATCAAAATGGTAACAGCACATTTAGTTTATTAATTATCAAGGTTTCAATAAGTAGTATACAAATATTCATTGTAATACCCTAAGCAGTTTTCTTAATATTTCACACAACAGTCGTTTTTAGCTCTATCTTTAGGGGAGTATACCGCCCTTATTATTCAAGATGGACCCTAGGTTGCTGATGTGAATTATTCTATTTTCACCCAAGGAATAGCCTGCCAAAGTTTGATGCAATGTTTTAGATACACGTTGTATAATAATTACGCTAATTAATTGAGGATGGGGAAACTTGAGTTTAGAGGAAGTGTACTCACATTTTCGTGGAGGGAGAGTGAAAAACAATTTTGGAAAACCCGCTCTTAGTTCATCCGACTGGAATACGAGCCCCGATCTCCCTGTCATCGGCAGTCTAGTCCAACACGAAAGTGACGCCTAAGAGCATGATGCCACCGAAGTAGGTTTTTATTTACTAAAAATGTATTTCCACACGAACTTATGTACCATCTACGTCACACCTAGAGGACTATTTGAAATGTGTGCTGATATATGGTACTTCACGCCCACTGAGGTCAGATGTGGAATGTAGAAGAATAGGTCAGTGATGTACGGATTGTTGAACAGGTCAGGGCTGGTCCGTGCGCCGCACGAGGTAGAGCAGTGTCAGACGAAAAAGGTTTCTTGAGTGCCCAATGGGCCAGTGTATTAGAGTGTTTAAGTGTGTTCTGTTTCATTTGCCCTACACTATTGTGGGCCATCAAAGTTAATCAATTTACTCATTAAATATAAATATGTTGAACTTAACCTCACTGTGTTTTCTTTACAAGTGGATTAGTATTGTTTTATAAACAAATAATGGGGGGGAGGGAGGGGGTAGTAGTAACCGAGTATCATAGCTCAATTAGTGGAATTTTCTCGGTCAGTTGGGTGACGTGGCCATGTTGTGACGTATTGGTACTACGTTGTGTCGTGGAAATAAACCTAGTGATAACGAAAGGGGTACACTTATGTCATCAACACAACACATTATTTATTTGAGGGTTAGTTTTAACTGGTTCCACTTTCATCCACGGAAATATATGATATTGTAGCCACTAATAACTATAATTATTATTAGCACCACGTCTTACTACCCGTTCGGGTTATACGCACAGTAACTACAATTAAATCAACGCAGGGCTACATAAGAATGTTGTATGTAATTACTATTTGGGCCAGATATATAATATATATATATATATATATATATTATCCATAATTAAACATGTTTAGATGTAATTTTATATTCTTGGGGGAATTAACTAAGAGTTTTCGTTAGAAAAAAAATTGGAACACACTATGGTGTGTGTATGTGTATGTGTGCACGTGTGTGCGGTGTATTTTGTGTAATACATACAGGAGCAACATGCAACATCATTTCTGTACTAGGCATTACAATTATTTTTTTCACAATTATGTATTAATTATTGTCAAAGCATTCGTGGGTCAAGCAAACCCATTCCGCAGTCCGAATCTGCATCTCAGCCTATAATTTGGGGACTCCTGATTTAAATGATAAAGAATAAAGTTATTAGATGGAAAGTTTGAAATAACTATTTAGTATTAAGTATATAATCTTTCCAAGCACCAGTGGCATTTTGTTTACGATCCATTGGTCCTTGCCATCTTGAAAATAACCACGGCAACTACTGCCACAGTACTACTCATTTAACGGTCATCCTGAGAATTAATTCGGGAGTAATTGAAGGTCAGATAATTTAATTGGGAGACTATTTCACAAACAAGTGGCAATTTGAAAGAAACACATAACTAGACATTTTGTTTTTTTAATTAGTTTATGTAATTTTTATGCTACTAACATATGTATGTTTATATTTTTTCTATTGTTTTCAATATATTTTATTTCCAAGCAGCTCGAGTTGCTACCAGCCAGCAATGGTAAACTGTCTTAAAATTAAACTGGAGGGCATCTGTTTGAGCGAACAAGGCAAGGCCTTAAATCGTTTGTATTTTTAAATTTCAAAAATATGTGGTAAAAGGCCACAGAAAATTACATTTCAGTGTGAGTATTATCATAGGAACTGAAGCTATCCGCAAGACAACGAGGACAAGAATAAGTCACCAAATATTTCATTATCTTGGTTTACTCTACCAGGTGAAATTTTGTAGTGGACCCCACACACATAAATATTCAGAGTAAGCTATTTTTTTACTATCTTCAATCTACCACCCAAAATAGTGATACCCTCTGAAAAACATTAAAAATGTAAAAAGGTTCAACATTTATATCTGCAATAAATATCGCCCCAAACAAACCTAGCTAAAAGTTCGTAATTCATAAGAATCTCTGCAAAAAAAAAAATATAACAATAAACTAAGATTTATAGAATTAATATTCACAACATGTATATCAAGTTTGTGAGAAATATCTACAAATACAAAAGAGGAGATATCAAAAAGTCATCACAAGCACCGAGCTACTCATATGGCAAAGACTAGTTTAATAACTAACCCAGCACGACACACAACAAAATAACCACATGATTATTAACAAATATATATTAAATAAAATGAAGGTTGGGCTTCAATTTAATATTATACATGAACTACTTTACAAATACAATCTATATGATAGCAACAAATATCGAAAAGTATAATATTTTATGTCAAGAAAAATTAAATACCTACAATATTTTTATATTTAATGTAAATACTATAAAAAATGTTCATTTTGATTGTAATTCGAAACTACCTCCTTCATCAAGCACATATTCTTCCCTATCTTCTGCTTATCTTGTGACTTTTACATTAGTGGTACATTATAAGTATTTCAAGGCTGTGCGCGAAAGTCCTGAATGTTTTATCGATTTTTTGTTGGGAAACCATTTAGTAAACTGTTGATTAACGACTGAGGGGTTTGGGGTAGAAACACAAAAACATGAAAATATCCATAGATATAAACGGGATATTTTCACTATTTAAACGTCTATAAAGTCCGTAAATCTAGCTATAAAAATAAATAAAATATCATTCAATATTAACTATCCTCAAAATATTGACTGACTATAAAAACACTCGTTGATGAAAAGTTAAGCTACCAGAAATCCGTGCTAAGACATTTTATCATAATATGAGGGTTATCTTGTTTTTAACCTGACCCCTTCAATTATTTGTTCTAAAATTAACATTATTGAGGACTTTACCTACCATTTGCAATGCTATTAGATAAGTTAAAAAAAATCAATTAATGTTGATTTAGTTTTTTCTAATAAGTCATTAAAACTCTATTAAATATGGTAGTATTTTTATATAGCAATTAAAATATTGGATAATTTCACAAACCATATTTATTTTAGAACGAAATTTGTTATTCGAGAGAAATTATTGATTTCACAACCAAAAGAATACAATATTAAGAACCATTAAAGATCCGCCTCAACAGTTTTATTGAAGAATTTCTTTCGAATAAGTTCAGTAATGTTTACTTGACAGAGCTCCACCTCTTTATCTACAACGTTTGAAAGGGCACGCTCCATTAATATTTGAACTGCAATAGTTCTAACCAGATGTGAGATGTTAAAATATATTTTAATATTTAAATAATAATAAAAACAAACTTTTAATATTGGCTTGCAAATGTTAGGACAGGCATTGCATTCCTTGCATTCTCTAACGCCTCACCACGGACGTATAAACGCTGGCTAAAATATTATTTCAGCTCAAAACTTGCAACGAACTTGAATGAAATGGATATAGACACACAGATTGCAAATAATTGTAATTACGTCACTATTCGCATGAAGACGACCACAGTTCAATTAATTTAAATTAGTTGTAAAATGACACCTGGACAAGGGAATCCAACCTGGTACCTTTGGCTCTGCACTCCAAGGACATTTTCCTCACTATAGTTAAAAGGCTGAGTCTGTGATGGACGTGAGAAAATCTTCAGTTACATATGAGAGAGAAAATGTATCATGAGCTATCAGGTACCACAGCTATCTGTGACTCGGAAGGACTGTTGTGTTATGGTATGAAGAGTAGCGCTGAGCACAACACCATCCCTGGATAGATAAGTGGTAAAACATTGGTGCGTTAAGCCAAAGGTCCTGGGGTCGATTCACGTGTCTAGTTGCTATTTTTTATAGTTAATTTAAATTAATTAAATAATCAAACATAGCGTAGATAATTCTATCATCGGTGAAGCAATACAAATTTTTCCCCGATTATTAAATTATAATAATCTACAATTTAGCCTGGACATAGGAAAGCAAGTTGCTTAAAACCATTTAATATTCTCTCACGGTGTGGTGTGCCTTATTTAATTGAGCCATAGGAAAGCAAGTTGCTTAAAACCATTTAATACTCTCTCACGGTGTGGTGTGCCTTATTTAATTGAGCCATAGGAAAGCAAGTTGCTTAAACCTTTTAATATTCTCTCACGGTGTGGTGTGCCTTATTTAATTGAGCCATAGGAAAGCAAGTTGCTTAAAACCATTTAATATTCTCTCACGGTGTGGTGTGCCTTATTTAACTGAGCCATATGAAAGCAAGTTGCTTAAAACCATATAATATTCTCTCACGGTGTGGTGTGCCTTATTTAACTTAGAGTATCATGGTTGGCTCTTAATAAGCTACTATTATTTTACTAATCCTTTCATTTATTAATATTTTTCCCCTTATATTTCTGGTCTTCAGGGGAAATAAGCATTAAATTACACTAAACCCTTAATGTGTAGAACTAGGAAAGGTAGAGTTTTGAGGAAATGTAATGGCATCCGTTTTGAAAACGAATTGAAACACATTTAGGAAAATACACTCTCATCACACCAGGCTGGGATTTGAGTCCTGACCTCTTGTCACCGGCACACCAAACTAGTCCAGCTTTACGATAGACCATGTTAACACCAAATCCGATTTCAATACTAAAACAATTCCACTGTAATTCATTGTATGCTCTTCTCCTTTCTTGGATCCTGTAGGATAGATAGTACTCTATGTTGGTACTTTCTAGGACCTGTACTGGTAATAAAAATTTTTTTTAGCTTAATTAAACCGAGTAGGTTTACGGTATAGGAACCTGCTTCGGTGGTAACATGGTCTAAGGCATCACTCTAGCAATACGGTAGTCTAGACTGTGATGACAGGGAGATCAGGGTTCGGATTCAGGACGGCTGTTTTGAGAGTAGTTTTATCCTAAATGGTCTTCCACTCAGCCTCTATGAAAATGTAGATACACTTCCTCTATATTCAACCTTCCTCATCCCTAACTAATTAGCGTAATTAGTATATTATATGAGTTTATTTTGAACAAGTAGTAAGAGGTGGTGCTTAAAAAATCTTTGTAGGAATCAAGGTATTTTAAATTAAGTGTTAGTCCTTTAATAAGTTTTCTAATAAATTAATATCCTTTTCATTCACTACCCCTACCAACACAGACATTCCCGGGTTAGATAACTATTCAGGGTAGTCATCCACGCTCCAACCAAAGAACAAGAAATACCAACAAAGAAACATTTATTTTTTTATCAAAATTAAACCAGTCTGAAATGGTTTTCGAAAAGTTGGTTAACACCCAAGCTGAAAATAAATTAATTCCTATATCATTAATGACGGTAATGTTTGAAGTGGTGTTTCTATTTGTGTTTAGACCCAAACCAGTGGGAATGAAGACAAATGCGTTATTCTTGTACTGTATAGCTTTCTGGTGGCTAGGAGTTCCTGGCTCGAATCCCAGCCTATGTACTGAGCTGATTTTCCATAAATGAGTTTTCACTCATCCTCGATGCAAGTTCTGTCTCACTTCCTTTAATTCTACCTTCCTCATCCTTAACACATACATGTATATATACGGACAGCCCGGATGGCTGGTATGTCCTAGATAACGGAACCTCGTATATTTGGGTTAAAAGACTTTATGCATTATTTGTGGTCAAAAAAGCCTTTTGGTTCAAATCTGGTTTGGGTCATAAGGGAGGTGATATCCGCAGCTTATATAAATGTAAGGGTGGTATTTGCATATAGGTCCCAAAAAATATTAATTCTGTTTTAAGTACTATGAAATGAATTCTCTTGGTGAAAGAGTTGAGTTGAGAATTGAACAAGAAAACCCATTTGAACCATATCAGCATATAAACTATAACCCCATCCTGGTTTTGTCTGAGCTTTGAAATCTCAATCTATTCAATCTTAGGGCCAGTTTCCTAGTCAGATTTAGTACGCCTCAAGTGCGGCGCTATACTAAATACAAGACGTCACCTACCGGAAATTGAATGGAATGAGCCAGTTTCATATGCGAAACTGGCCCATTCCATTTTGTTCTAGGTAGGTGTCGTCATGTATTTAGTATCGACTCGCACTTTAGGCGTACTAAATCTGACTATGAAACTGGCCCTTAGTCACCAATCTATTAAGTCCGTAATGTGGAGGGAGTAAGTGGGTATATTGTAGCCCTACGGAGGAGCAACGATCCCATTGGCTTAGCCTTCATCTTTACGTCACTATCTAATGTAAATTTAGCCTATTATTGGTCCGAGGTTATCAAACCTCTCCTCCCGCATGGCTTAGAAATTTAGCTTGTTAGGGTTCCGAGGGCACAAACCGTGGACTGTTCCTTGACTCTACGCTCAGGCGTCCGGCAAATGCACGTGGCTCCCCTCCACAACTACTCTTTTACATTAACCATAGTTCCATTTTATATTACCACTTACATTCTCTATCAAGACCATGCACTCCCATTAAGCCTATTTACATTCTCCATTCAGTTCATGCTCTACATCGTGAAGTACAGTATATATTTGGATTGAGGTTAAATAAATGGTATACCATCTTACTTAACAACCAGAAAGGTATGGGTTCATCTCTCTCTCTCTCTCTTACACATGCATAAACTTTAAATATTAGGTTTGGGATCGAGATTAAATAAATAGTATACTTTATTTAAATACATACATATTATTAAGATTAATATACAAACAAAAAATTGGGTTTAGCTCTCTCTCTTTTGCACACAGATAGTCTTTAAATATATCTGTGATACAGTATGTTTGCACTTCACCATTTAAAATACTCGTAAACATCCCCTTTCAGATATGTAAGCCTTCGTTACGTGGCGTTTAATAGACGTTTGTACACACGACCAAAGTTTTTCCCGGCAGGACCACTATCAGTACAAGTTTGAGTTCGATAATTTTGGATCTATCGGAAGCATCACTCTCACCTTCTGCTTCCTCCTCCCCTTTTAAATGCATCACATTATAATTATTGTACTTCTCTAGCTCCCACAAGCACTTGACCCAGTCGTACTACTTCCGGTACAACGCTTCGCCTATCTTATCTTCATCCAGAGGTTCCTCCTCCGGATCCATGACGTGCCACACGCGCAGGATTTCAGTGCTGCCCCCATTATTTAGTTTGAAGATGGGCCAGCTATCGATGCAGCTCTCGATGGACTTGCTGGGCTCGGGATAGTGACTCCCCAGCCAGTGGAGAAATCCGTTACACGATTCGCAATGCCCACGCTCGTCCTTATTTATGAAATACTACATCCCACTTCCACAAATTTCTGCTCCTAGCAAATCTTTAAAGTAGTACAACAATTGTCTGAACATCTCGAATGTGGCAAAACTCTCCGTCCACGCGCACCTTTATATGGTTAGTGAGAGTGGTGGGGGGAAGTTGCCCCCCCCCCCAACATAATGAAGGCTGCATCGATCCACGAATTGTGCTACGAATCTAAACCGAGCCATTTGACGTAATCTCTATCTCCAGCACGTCTGATTATCTTCTCTAAAGGATACACGTTTGGATATGATTTCTTCCCACGCTGCTTGGCATAGAATCCTCCAGTGTTAGGCTTACCTCTCGTATATTCTAGTAAAAAGCTCCTAGAATTCATCTCGAGACCTTAACGTATTTTGAAAAGTTCTACCGACCAAATAGCAATCAACTTTTTTTTTAAATGCTGCATGTTCACTGATAAGAAAAATATCTCTGACTTTAAAATATTTATGTTTAGGATGTATCGTTTTAGCATGCAGATATAAGGTAAAGACACTATCGTCCTCAAAGTCTATCGATCTCGTCTTATAGATAGTCAAGTATACTGTTCAATTATATTTGTCGAGTAAAGAATCGATCATATCGATCCATCAATATGATCATCTAGACGCGAATATCGTCCACATCATGTTCTTAAGCGTTCTATTGAATCGGTGGATGACACTTGCCTTGACTTTGCTGTATGTCGAATAATGTTTGATCCTCTTGCTTGCCAAGAGATCTTTGAAATCCACGTTATAAAACTCGTTTCAATTAATTATCTACCGGTATATGACGTACGAGGGGTGAACCGCCGCTGGTAACCTACCTAAAGGCATGTGCCATAGCTGCAGTGACGTTCTTCCCCATCTTAATCTTCACGGGTACAGCACAAGAGCGTTTGTATTACACGTAAATGTCGCTCAGAAGATACTTGTATCCTTTATTTGGTCGATAGTACGGTATAATCTCGACCATATGAGCCTGTAATAACTCGTTCAATCCAATTTTGCTAACATATATTCTGACAAAATGACGTCTTGCGATAATATTAAGCTCATGTGTAATATCCTGCTTGATTGACATGATTAGACAAAAATTCCAACATCGCGTAACTCTTTGATTATGGAAACAATATCGCCACCGTGTGCTTAATTACCTTCTACGGTTGATGCATGCAAGAGACTTAATCGATCGACCAATTCAATCGGGTCATCCCAATAGGTATAATATATATCTCTTCTTCTCTTGGTTTTATATAGAACCTCTCATTTAAGCTCATACTGGAACATGGGTTTTATGATACGTATATATTTTGAAAAGTGCGTTACTTTAAACGGCTTTAAGGATAATTCTTTATTTGATTTGAGTTTGTTTCTTTGAGCATAGCCATGTACACCTACAGATCCTCCTAAGTATTACTCATAGGCTCTTATCAGAGAGTAATTCCAAATGTTTCCGTGTGTAAGAAGTTACGATATTATTGAGAAGCACAGTTCCATAATTATCATCAAACAGAACATGTGTATCCCCGAACTTTATCGTGTTCCCATCGTAACGCATACCATAAATTTAATCGGAGCTTGCTTGAAGTTTCTTTGTCGTGTTTTTCCATTGCAACGCACACCATAAATTTAATTGGAATTTGCTTGAAGTTTATGAAGATAAGTATGTAATACATGTTTGTTATGCAATCTCTAGGGCGAGACTTCCTCCTCCTCCGCCTTCTCAATCATCTTCACCATCTTGTTTAGCTGTTTATTGATTGGTTTAAAGGTTTCCCTCACCATGAAGTCAGACTCGTATCTTCATCTCGTAACTGTTTATACTTTTGTTTAATGATCTTACTCGCTTTGATGATATCCTCTACTGTAGATATGATGCCGGGTACGAATGTATACAAATCTACATACTCCGTGTTAAATAGATGTATATACATCTAGTTGAGCGTAAGACACATCTGGACATTCAACGTAAGAGGCATCGTCGAAAACCTCTTCAACATGAAATATAACGGGTCACTTTCTTCCACCTCAAATGGTGCTGGTTTGATAAATCTAAGGTTCAATACGATTATGACACCTTCCATGTTCATATTTATGCAAGAGAACGTCCCAGCCTTTAAGAAGATATATTCGGGATCATTCGTAAGTGTCAGTATGAAATGCTTCGAATCCTTTCTAGTAGGTTTCAATTCTAGGTATATATATATGAAACCTGCTTCCGTCATTGATTCAACGTAGTCTTTAGATACTGCATCTGAAACCGACTTCGACAGGGACAGTTGCGTATGGGAACACCTTACTATAGTCATGATATACATAAGCCCTATTGAAGCTAGGTCGTGCAAACCACCGTATGTTGTCTGCCATGAACTGAAATAATCCTCTAGGCCCTTCGAGCTTAGCGTTAAAAAATTCAGTTTTCTGTAAGCTTTAATAGCCTGATCTTCCTGCTGTCGTGACGCTTTTGATACATCTTCCATATTCTTAACAAAAAAAATCAATACGTTTAGGGATCTTGGTAACTGAAAACTTCTCAATTTTATACACAATTGGGCTTAAACAATTCAGGTCTTTGTGAACTTTACCAATTTGATCCACTTTCTGTTAGATACCTCCTCCATATTCTCGACAAGAAAATCTATTCGCTTACCTATCATATCCTTGACCCTGTTGATAGAATGTATCTTTTCGTTATTATGTTTTGCATCCATCCCATCAGAGTAATACTTGTTATAAGCGTATTTTTTATGAAATGGAATCTTCGATATTGATGATCATCCTCAAGATTGCATCGTAATTTCCTCTTGGGCATAGAGTTTTATTCTCTCCCGCCTCCCCATTGCCTGATTTATACTTGTAGAGACAATATATAGGTTTCAATATTGATGACATAATGTATAACCATAAACAGAATCTACGTTAATATTATTCAGGTAAGTTAAAAGTTTTGAACCCGTTGTGGTTACGTCCATTTTTGATTTCGTGATCTTTGCTCAAGACTAGAAAATCGTACTTGTGTTTTCAACTTAACTGATACATATCCTTAAGCTTTTGGAAGGTCATATATGTGTTGGCATGTTTGTCCTAGATATGTTTCAAATTTGTATTGCTCATCTATAAAAAAATGAGAGGTCTAGCGTTATTTTTCAGCATATGCTTAGGGATTCGAGAGTAAGTCTGGCACAGATATAAACAATCAAGAGCCCTATGTCCAACCATACTGAAATAAGCCTCTATGTTATACTATTTATTGAAAGCAACATAGTCAAAAACGAATACGGAGTCGAGTTAAGACTCAGACGTGGAGTGATCTCATCATTGTCATAAAAGGAAAATAGCCTATCACCTGAACGAGTTCAAGAACTTGAGACAAACCATGGTACTTGGACTGGTACAATGATTTAGAGTAAGGGTACACGCTCTTGAACCGTAGTCCTATTGGTTCTTTGAAGTGCATTTACCTGTACATCAATTCTGTAGAAAAGTTACAAAATCAACACAATGTTTGAAACGAGGGTATCCTGACGTTAGTGAGATGAACCAAGCTTGTAGAAATCACGATATCACCTTTTTAAAAGAAAAAGATCCAGCTGTTCGTCATACCACAGATAGAGAAGTTACAGAGAAAGCTTCGAAAATATTGCTCGCACTTGATTCAGATTTGGATGAGAAAGCTACCACTTGGGCTCTAGCGAGAGCGATGATAGTTGAAGCGAAGATGGGTTATGGTCCAACAAAAGGACGTCGTAATTATCGATGTGAGAATTAACGACGTACCACTCGTCGTAAGAAAAAGAGGAATAATAAAAAGGACGTGTTCTTACATAATATATAAGAACACATCCATTTTATTATCCCTCTTATATTATACTCCTTCTGATTGCTGCATTAGAAGCCGTATCAAGAGTTCCTGTAGGAATTACGAGAGCTTTGCAAAGTGCAAAGTCAAACATCAAACAAATGAGCCAGGCTCAGAGACATAATCATACACTCGAGGGTATTGCAATGGGAAATGGTATTAATCTTTATCTGTACACAAAAAAACTGATTGAAACAATAGCTAGACGAGCCTTTACCAAAACAGATTTGTGCAAGTAGGCTAAAGAGTTAAAAATTCCGTACTAAAGGAGTTATCGTGAGAGACGTCTTCTACTGGATCACCGTGGAATATGAGCGTTCTATTATTAATTACGATAGAGTTAGCGTTAAGGGTATGCATTGGGTGGCGTATAAGAAGCAGGGAGGATGTGCGGAAAACTTTGATAGTTTCAACGACTTAAGACGACCGCTAGAACTCGCACAATATCTTGGAGGAATAGCGATCATATATACTCATAAACGGTATCAAGAGTACGATACTATATTCTATGGACATCTTTATCTAACTTTCCTTTAATACTCGTGCTAACGACTCATCCTGGTAAAAATGTTTATGTCACTTACGCTGTAAGGTCAGAGTTTGAATTTAACAGAAAGTTACTCTCCGCATATCCTGCTGGGAGAAGAAAATCGTCATGAAGTATGGTTTATCAGTCTGATCAATCTGTCAATTTTAATTCCATACCGAACATTAACGAACGTAATAATAAATCCTATTGCGGAGGAAAAGAGTATACATCGCTCAATTTGTCTGCAGTAACGAGTTCTAATTTATTGGCCTCCGACAGAGATCAAACCTCCTTACAAGTGACAGAGCGTGATCTTTATTTTTGATGGGGCCAGGTCAAAGCTTGCGAGAAATGATTGTTTTCACCATGTGTTAACATATTAAATTAAATTAATTAAACTTTCCTAGTTTTAAAAAATCACTAGATTTACAAAATCACTAAACAGAATCTACAAAACGAAAAAAAAATAAATACAGGTTCTTAATAAAGCTTACCAAGTGATTACACAATATGTATACAAGTTGGGCGCGTTTGTCTCTTAATGACAGTTCATGAGTACCACAGTATTTAAGCATTATATTAATCCGTCTTATATATTCTTATTTTTATACACCTGTTCATTATGTTTGTGGACTGAAATTTTTACCATGGAATCAATCTTTCATGCAATATTTACTATTCCAAATGTTTTAAACTTAAATGTTTTTTCCTTATGAATTCCATATTACTCATGACTTGTAATTATTTTTACTTAAATTTTTAAGATTGTTACAGCCTACCGTTGTCCCCAATCCCTCACCACCAAATACTAAACAATAAAAAAAAGCTCTGTTCTTCATCACTGACCGTTAACCACAATAATTGTTTATCAAACAAAGAGTTAAAAGAGGTTATTTTTTCTTGTCATCCACCTGCATAAATGTAATGTCATTAGGCTTATGTGCTTTTAATCATTTAATTTTCAGTTTTTCTTGCAGTTTTAATGAATAGAACGAAGTTTTTAGTAAAGAATCTACTTTATTCATTTTAATTAATCATTTACATGCGTCATCTTAATTATTGGGTCTTATCACATACTAAAACACAGACACACAAATGCAAACACATTTATAGACCACTTTTATCATATAGGGGCCCACTCAGGCTGCCCCTATGCGCTAATGTAAAGCTCGCACCGGAATGGTAGGGGGATTGACCTTTAGAGACAGCTCACACTGGGTGTGGCTACTCTGATAGGACATGTCAGAGCTGGCCCTACCTAGCTTCTATATTCTGTCACTAGAATACTGGTACAGTCCTCACGTGACGTATGGAGGGAGGAATGGATAATTTTGACTTGAATACTGTTTAACGAAGCCAATAATTCACTGTGTAGAGAATGATGTTCCACTAGTTTTTCATTTTTTTTCAAAAATAGTTTATACAATAAAAGGAAAGAAAACAAAAATGATGTTTACAAATGTTGGAAAATTTTTTGTAGGGCCTGGCCCCTAATGCCCCTGCTCCTTTTTATTATATTCTTCAACTCTTATATCAGCGTCGATGTTTGAATAGTTTGAATATCGACCTAATTGATTATTTATAGCTGTACCTTGGTTAGCCTCTAGAACTTTGTACGCTAGGCTAGGAGCTGTAAGCAACAAGCCAGGATCGATTCTATGTGTCTTCATGAATATATCCTGAAAATTTTCAAAGACGTCAACCATTAGTGTCACATCTGTATGAAGATACCGATTCGAGTAATCCCAGAAGGTTTTACCCTTGAACCTTTGCCATACCTCACATCAACGATCTTAGTCTTTCTACGAGATATTACTATATGTAAGGAGGTTGAAATATTTATTTACGCAAGGTAACTTTGTTAAATCCCAAACGCTCAAAGGAGTTGATCGTATGGGAACACCCCTTTACGGCAAACTAGATTGAATCGTTCGTCATAGAATTGACATTAATGAGTTATTTTAAGCTGGGCAAGTTTGAGGTATGACACACATTTCACGAGAGATGTACAGGGAAACCTTAAACTGTCCATAATTTTAATCGTGATCCCTTGAAAACCGTGTCGAATGTATTTCATAGACACTCTTAATTGGCCTTTATTTTTTACTAAAACAATTACCTTGCCTAAATTAACTATAATGATCCCTATTGTGATAAAGTCAGTTTCTATATGTTCGACCTTCTATTCAAGTTGAAGAAAGTTGTCCTAGCAACGAGCGCTGTATTTCTACTGTTAGATGTCTTAGGTTCTTATAATTAAGATTAAAAGTCTCGTGACTACTCTCCCAATAAAGCCTTGTCAAGTCACAACTATCCATAACACATATACTGTCATTTTTATAAAGATTTTCACACATATGGCAATGGGAATCTGTGTGGTAAGCATATTCTTGAGCTGGAGTCAGAGGTACCGTTGGAAAGATTGTACTATAATAGTCAAGTATACATTTTACTGTATATACAGGCACCTTGATAAACATATTGTATCAATTCTTTACTTTGAAATGATGATAATTGGAGAGATTATTGTCAAAATTATGTTTGAAGTACACACCTACAGAGTATGCCACATGCCTCTGAACATTTCCGGCACAGAAACATTTCGTATCTGGATCACATGTAAGAATTTTAGTAACAGCAAATTCTTCGGCTCCATTTACACACTGAACACGTTTTTTTCCTGTAGTCAAACCTGTTTAAATTTAAGGAATTTTCTTTCCCTTTAGGGAAAGTACTTCTTACAGCACCAAATTTGATACATGCCTTCTTATGTTCTGCGAGTTTATTTTTAGTGATAAAATAGGTCAAACACCTATCGCAAAAGAATCGACGTACGCTATGTGATGTAACCCTCAGTTGAGGATTTATTAACCAGGATAAGTTTTGAATTGAGCTTAAGTGGTAGGTAAATGGGACTTTACCTTTATCATGAACCTATGGATTTGTTTGCTCCATCTTTGAACTAATTTGAACAGGGACAATCACAAGTTTTTTCTATCATTAAGTTTTTCCCCGGTCTTAATGTAAGTATTACCCCCATCATTTTTCACGATGATGTTCAATTTTCCAAAACGTTCGATGTAGCTCATTTCGAACGGGAGCGAGATGCCATCGAATTTTAACACATCCATGAAATTCGGATATGGGGAAAAACATTTGGGTTTTCCTATAGGTTTAAGGATACAAGCTATTATAGAAAGGGAAAAGCATTGTTTTTACCCCCTCTCACATCGATCAAGGCTGGATGTCTGGTTATAACTTCAGGAATTTGAATTCGAGCGTCTATTGTGAAAGTTAAGTTTCTAGATATAACGATCCACATTTAGAGAGTACCGTCGTACATCCACCCAGAATCTTTAGTAACTGATTTCTTGGTTTGAGCCAGCATTTGTAATATTGCAATAGTTTCATAATATATCTCGTAGAGAGTTGTAGTACCTTATATATCTCATAAAGTCGAATTGAAGTACCCTATTTATAGCCTACCCTCAGTACGATGCCTGAACTCACATATGAGATTGCAATGTACTCTTATCGAGTTATTTCTACGCAAGTCATCCACAGTCTTTGCTTAAATACCTCTCTCTCTCTCTCTCTCACACACACACACACACGTTGATTCATAGTTGATATAATAGGATTTATTCTCCAGATAAATGCCTCTTTAATGAATCTTATAGAGAATCAAATCGGTTCCAGGTAAAGCCAAAATTGACTAAATCCTGTATCCAAATTTTTCGATAGAGTGGCAAGTCTTAGACTATTTACAACTTGGTTATACTATCATCACACTTGAGCTCCAAATAAGTCCTAGTAAATGCTCGATAAAAGCATTAACGTGCAATGACAATTACGAGTTGCAATATCGTATTTAAGGTATCTAAATAACAATTGTTCGTTAACGGTTGGTTTCTGGAACGTGAATACTCTAATCCCGTTAACCTGACGGGCTACGTTAATAGGAGGGGGCTTACAATGTATTGTTTAGCAGCGGGTCCTGCCATGTTGGCAGAATCAGGGAACAGTCCACAGTCTGTGACCTCGGAACCATCACAGGCTAAATTTCTGAACCTTGTAGGGAGAGGAGGACAATCCACGGCCTGTGATTGGTGCACTCGGACCCATAATAGGCTAAAATTACATTAGATAGTGACGTCACGACGATGGATCTGTTATTGGGGTGCCCTCAGAAGCTTGCCTTAGCGGAGGGGGATAGGGGGACAATCTACGGCCTGTGATTGGTGCCCTCGGGTCTATAATACGTTATATTTGCATTATATAGTGACGTAACGTCGTCGGCTAAGCCATAGGGAGCGTTACGCCCACATAAGCATAAATTGTATCTACTAGAGTAACCATTCCCTTCAGGCTGGAGTGACAACTTAAAGTAAAAATTCAAATGAAAAATTCACTTGAGCTTGATCATTTAAACACAACCTAACATAGTACCATTCCCGTTTCCTTCGTCGATAATTCAGGGAAGCAGACTGACTAGTAGACTTTGTTTTGACTCTTAAGAGTTCCCAATATACTAATACTTTCAATTATAGATTTATATTTAAGCCACAAGTGAAAATAATGTTAATAATTTGAATTTACTTATAAATAATTATGAAAAACTTTTTTATATTATTTGAAATATTGTGAAAATATCAAATTTTATCTACTGGAAAAGTCCTCATCGGACTCTTCGACTCCTATTTGAAATTTCTTCAAATTAGATCAATTTATCAAATAAGACATAAAGGGTAGAGTATTATGTAAAGGAAACTCTTCAAGGTTTATCTAGAGAGAGGATGAATAACCCCAAATAGAGAAAACAAGATCCAAGGTGTCTAGTCAGGACTAAACAAGCCCAACCTCCCAAGACAGTCAGGAGTGTGATTGATCTCTGGCCTTCAGTTCTTTGCAGAACTAAAAACAAACGCTAAATTACGACGCTACCATTGACTACAAGAGTTAATATGTAATTCTTTTAAAATTCAGCAATTACACATTTATTTTATATTATGTCACCACCCCCTACCATTCAGATGTGGGCCTACTATTGTCAGGATGTGTTGTGGCCGAGGATGGTGGGGGGATATATGACTGTGTGGGTTTGTAATTGACGTTTGGCTTGAGATTTTGTGGTTTTTATTTGCACTACTATGTCAACTACAAATGGGATGTTGAAGTGAAATATTAAAAGATATGAAATAATTTGAAAGACTATTTAGAAGCTTGTGGCAGAACGAAGTATTGCAAGGAATAACCAATGGCCTGACTGACCTCTAGGTGATCCTACATGGTGTATGAACCCTGGTACCCTGGGCTCAAACGGCAACCCTCCAAGACAAGTACTGATTATCCAGCATCCTAACCCGCGCTTTCCCGATACGGACAGAGACCCCCCTAGACTTGATGGTGATTAGTCAGCCCAGTTAGCTGGGATACACCAATATTTAAGATGGCTTTTGGCCTGATTTACCTTAAGGAATGCTGACACTCTGTTTATGCTCTTTATGTTGTCAGAGCAGGTTCTATTTTCTTACAAGCTAATCACAACACCTCGCAATACTCGTTTTGTCATTCACAATCAAGAGCAAAACAAATAGAAGGAAGGGTTTATATGTTTACAAAAACTAAACCATTAATATCGAAGACCCTTTGAGGTCACAAAAGAGAAGGCACTTTATTAAATATATTGTCATGCTTTATTTTCTGCCCAAAATTAAAATATACATTTTTATTCTATTGCTATTCTATTCAAAAGCGTCAAAAGCATGGTACCTTCATTATCATACAATCTTGTTGTCATATTTAAATTTCTGAATTTATTGTTTTTTACTGTCAATAATCACTCCTTACTATTTTTAATTAGTCGTGTGGGTAAACCCTGTTTTGACTTGGCGTTATTAATCCTATTGGGACTAAACTTTAAGCCCCAATAATAGCCATGATATTCATATCCTCAACTTACCACATAAATGGTGTACACACTGAATAAATTAGATCAAAATGTTTCATAATGTACACTCTGCTAACTCTGAAAGGTACTAGTCTTACCTAGACGAATTAATAATATATTTATACTATAATCCATAGCATAGAGAAACAATACAAGGTAAGGGAGGGAGGGTACATTTCCAAATAGCTCACAGAGCGTTAAAGTTATTTCTGTGAGTGTACTAAAAAGGTATTTGCAGGTGTTTCTATTGCGTTATATTGCTCTGACAACTTTGTACGCTAATAATACACATTAAGATTCTATATGTATGGTCTACTGTACCTACATATTTAGGCAGGCGGAAACATTGAATATTCTGTTAGGGTATAATGTTTCCTAAATGGAATGATCAATCGAAAATTTTCCATTCATACCTTTCACACCTGGGGCTCAAGGGTCATATTTTACAAGTTGGCAATTTATTATCATTAAATGAATTTCAATCTTGACTCTATACATAACCCAAGTAGATACTACGTTTCAAGGCCGTAGTAAGGGGGTTTGGGACATCAAACAACACCCTCCCCCCCGAAATTTTATGAACAAAATATATATGGCTATATCTATGGCTCAACCACTATCAAAATTAAGATACAAGTACGAATCTGGTGGCTGTGTTACCGTAAAAAGCACTTCAGAGAGCTTCTAGAGGTGTTTAATATCTAGAATTTTTTCTAGCCTCTAGCATTTAGGGGGCTATGTTGCCATAAACACACACTTCAGATAGCTTCTAGAGGTGTTTAGTATAAATAATTTTCCTTGTCATCAGCAGTTAGGGGACTATGTTACTATAAAAACACTTTAAAGAGCTTCTAGAAGTATTTAAATATATAGATTTTTCCTAGCCTCCAGCAGCTAGGAGGCTATGCTACCATAAAAAACCATTTAGAGAACTTCTAGAGTTGTTTAGATATAAATATTTTTTCCAGCCCCCTGTAGTTAGGGTGCTATGCTACCATAAAGAACACTTTAGCGAGCTTCTAGAGTTGTTTAAATATAGAGATTTTTCCTAGCCTCCTGCAGTTAGGGGGATATGCTACCATAAAACACACTTCAGAGAGTTTCTAGAAGTATTTAAATATATATTTTTACTAGCCTCCTGCAGTTAGGGGGTTATGCTACCATAAAAATGTCTTTAGAGAGCTTCTAGAGTTGTATAATATATAGATTTTTCCTAGCCTCAAGTAGTTAGGGGGTTATGCTACCATAACAAACACTTTAGGGAGCTTCTAGATTTGTTTAAAAATATATAGATTTTTCCTAGCCTCTGGCAAGACCACAATGGTATGAAATTTTAATTACTTTGGAGTATTTTGGGGTTATTTCCTAATTCTCTCTCATAATGGTATTTTGGGTATATTTCCCTTAACAGCCATAGAAGGAAAGGTCGTATTTGAATTAATATTGCGATGCAAGAGAAAATAGTTATAAATGGTTTTTAAATATTAAATTAATTCGTGCGAAGTATTTTTCCTAAGTATAAATATCAAAAAAGGCAACAATTTCATTAAAAAATATATAAGGTGGTAAAGTTTAAATGTCATGCATTTTACCGAGGATGTATGCAGCATCCCCTCCAGACCCATCTCAGCAGACCAGTGTGGCCCCTTCTCCTCTCCAACCACAAGTACACACATTAAAATTTATTTATAATGGATTGAGGAAAATATCTTTTCCTCCACCTTCCCTCTCCCCACACTCTAAAATTATCACAAAGAAAAATATTGGAACACTAAAAATATCAACTTTAGAAATAATATGGTAAAATGGGGATTAAATTGGATCATGTTTTAGTTGAAAAATCAAAAGGTTGATTTTTTGATATAATTAATTAATTAAGAGTTGGTCTCTCATATTTGAAGATCTAAACTCATCGAAGGTCAAAATTAATAAATGTCAAAAGTGATCTAAATATCGATTAAACCATTCTGAGCCGTTCTAAAGTATTAACCAACAGTTGTAATTTTGTCAACACATTTGAATAGAATTAAAGGGCTCATTATTTGAACTTGACTAGTTACTACTGACGTCAAGCCACATCCTCATCAAATAATTTGGTTTATTTGATAAAGGTCAGGTGTTCTAACCGTTCTTCTAAAACTGGAAGTTTGAAGAGGTGTTGAGTTTGTGTTCACTAATCAACATGACCTGATAGTGAAAATAAATTTTGTCATGAAACATTGTGCTCTATTGCTAATAACAAGGAAGTGAATAATAGCCACTGAAAAAATGTATTACTTGTGAATGGTTGAATGAACGGCCCACAGATTTCCTTGCGGCCATTTTTTCACAATGAGATGACTAAAAGCAATGAGAGAGGAGGGAAGCACAATCGTACTGAAAGAAACAGGCAGACTTACAAGTAACTGCGCATGTGTGTGACCTTATTACAAATCTCGGGTCTCTAGTGCCGTTATTCCATACACACGTAGCACCGATAAGTAAACAACTCACCCAAGCTCATGTAGAAGTCCTCAGGGTGTTAATGGATGGTTCGCGAGCCATTGTAACATGTGCACAGATTTAACTTTTTGCGTACCATAGGGAGCTAATTTTAACTGCCGATACTTTATTGGAAACTTTTGTAGTATATGTCCTTAATTGAAGAGTATAAAAAAATATGCGTCATCTGTATGAATACTCTAAGTTATATTAGTATAGACATAAAAATAAAAGCTTTGTAAGTTATATAACCTTGGCAGAGTCCTAGGTGGTAACGTCTTATATAGAAATTTATGTTCTTCTATATTTGTATGTAAACAGTACTGCTCTATGATGGAAACAACTAAGGGTGTTGTAAGATTGATTTGATTTGTCTTCTCTCTCTAATGCTAGGGCTAACCTACAATGAAATAAATATTTTCACCTTAAATAGTAGAATGAAAGAGTTTGTTTGGTAGAAATAATCTAGCACTCTCCTGAAAAATATGTTAATAAACCACTGTGTTATGTTGAATAGGCTAAATAAACATATATGTATGTATCTCACATTCAGGTTAATTCCAAATAATGTATTATGAGAACCATTGTAAAAACTAAGGGTGAGCTTAATATCCAAGCATGGGCTGCTAAGCTATCTACTACACAGTGATATCGAACTAGAACTGAATAAAACTCATTTCATAGTCAAGTCTAGATACTATAAACAACGTAACAAACTAATTATTTGAGTAGGGGCAAAGCAATGAAAAGACTAGAAGTGATCTTATTCACCTTCAAGGTGTTTTATGATTATTTGGTTGACGTAATTATTTATGAGATACCTCAAACTAAAACTATCCTAGGAATAAAAGCAAACGTTTGAAATTTTAATTCAACCTATTTTTCATGAGACGGTTTGTTATTTTGAACGTACCATACAGAATTCGATAAAACCTTTATTTCTATACAGAAATTTGAAGTATTGTATTAGTAATAACGATTAACAGGAACAGCATTCTATCTCAGGCAGTAGCGCATTTGTTGACTAACCATAGGATAACGGATTTAAGCTCTGATTAAACTAATCCATTTTAATTTTGTTGACGAAATCATCGTAAGAATTTAGAAACTGAGCTATTTATATTTTAGATTTTTCTAAAAATATGTATCACTAACAAACCCCAATGTTTTATTATTAAATTTAGCCTGAATAAGATAATTGAGAGTTGTACAATATATTGACTGATATTTTGTGTGTGGACAGCTTTAAAATATAATATTGGCCTTTTATATTTTATTTTATAATTTATGGTGTAGGCCTTTTATCAAACCTAAGCTATAACCTACACTATACCGGCAATTATTTTAAGATATTTAAAGTGATTAATTAGTAAAAGTATTTAAAGTAATTATTCTTAATACCGTAGTTTAAAAGTGAATGTTAATTTAAACAAGTGTTTACCTACTTTATCATCCGAAGCAATGCAGTAGCTGTAGCTGGGGTAGGGGCCAGGGGGGCACTGGAGAGGAGCAGTAGTGCTAAAACTACCAACCCTGCTTCCTCGCTTACCATGCTTTCCTGAAAGTTGACATAAAAAACTGTCTTATTTATGGTTTAAACAAAACAAGAATTTACAATTTAGCTACTGCCACCATACTAGTGTTTAAGTAGGTTTTAAAAAAAAATTTTTGGTTGTACTCATTGGTCAGACAACAAATCTGGGTGGAATAAGAGAACATACCGACAAAGTAAATAGCAAGTATTAGTGAATGTAAGAAGAACTGTAGAAGTGGTTGGGCCTTTGAGATGAGAAAACAGCAAAACTTCAACTGGAACTAAGAACATTCAGTAAGTGAGTCCTCAAAGAAATAATAATGAGAGGGTAGCGATAGGATGAGGTGAGGAGGGGGTTACAGTTTTCAAACCATAGCTAAAATTAGTCTATGTCAAAATATTGAGCAGAAGTTTGAAAACAACACACCTTTCTTTTTTTATTGTTTTTTTAGATGTAAACATTTATCACATTTTATTATTTTATTAGTGTTATTTTATAGGTATTAGTAATATCTTTCAAATGTGACAGCTGCACATCATCTTACTTGATGAATATCTTTATTAAATTGTTTAAAGTAATTTTTGTAACTTTTAAAAAGGTGTCATCCTATCTGAATCCAACTGTAGACAGCAGGGTCGTCTGAAGAGCGGGTTAAATAAACCCTTATTTTTATAGGAAGCCCACTTTCAACCTCCGGCATCGAATGAAAGTTAATAAAATCTGGTATTGTAGAGACATATTTTATTAGATTTATTAACTATAAGGGTATCAAAGGCTTCCAATTATACTTCATTTTGAGATACTGTATAGTTTCTCTTTACATATTTAGCTAAATGGACTAAGTATATAAATACAATTCTAATATTTTTATTTGTGCCATTATGGTAACATGTCAATCCAATTTTCAAATAACAAACTTCCTATGAAAATCAAAATTTATTCATGGCACAAACAACCCCAACCTTCCCCCCCCCCATCCTTCTTCCGGTGATTGGTCACCATTTTCAATACATCTGTGTCTCATTGGTAAAGTTAAAAATGACTTTAGTTGAATATTAAACTTCTAAAACTATCTAGGCTGGGTCAGTGGGAACTTTGTTTAGGGGAGAGGGATTTATTAACCAAAAAGAGGCTTTGAGGAACTTGTTTCTACCCACTAGTCCTAAAAAGTTCTGGGGTCCTCCCCCAGCACAATTTTGCTGATTAGATGCCTTTAAGCACTTGGTATCTAGGGCTTTTTGGAATTGGATATCTGTCCCTAAGGCTTAGTTTACATTCATGCATAACTCATAACTAATAGTGAATAGCGCATAGTGTATAGTGCACAATTCATAAGAAAATTACTAGGGTTTATAATGCAACGTAGTGAATAAGACATTCATAACGATTGCCATTTGTTTGAGAGGTGATCTCCTTGCGCGCGTGGTATTTTAAGGATACTACCTCTATGGATATGTCAATCATTGGTCTTCAAAATAATTTACATACTTACAAATATAATATCCTTGTTCCCTTTAACGCGCCAATTTTACTAGCTGTATTCTAATCTGAGAGATAAATATTGGTACTGTTTACTAAATAGTATTAATCTGAATTTATATATTTAGCATTTAATGGCAGACCATCTAGAATTGCATTTCTGGCTTTTTATCATCACGGGTAAATGAATTTTATAGAACCCATCCTTCTATATTTAATAGTATGTTTGAATTATTTATCTTCATTTGAGGACAATCTGGTTTAGTGGTTGAATGAAATGAGGCTAGAGTACAAGGGCGTTGCACGAAATGTATTTTTTGGAGGGGGGTTATGTGGGTTTAGACAATGAATTTTCCAACTCCTGGTGTTTTAAACCATAAAAATTCCCAAGTGACCAAGGCAAGTACAAAAACTACATTAATAGGAGGTGCGGGGTTCCTCCCCCAAGCAACAGACACAAAACCATCTTCTGTAAATTCAACCGTATATTCATTGTCACTTTCATTTTCACTCATTTTCAAGTTAAAATCACAATATAAAACTATTTAACGATAATTAAAGCCCAATATGGCGACCAACTTCTAACTTATAAAATAATATTTGAAAAATATCGAATTATGTTTTACATAAATCCTATTGGCTAGATTTTTCTCGCGAGAATATCGTTTCACAACTCGTGCATAACGTATAAGAAAAGTTAAAGTTAAATCAACTTTATGCACTGTGAACTATTTCACTATTCACTATAAATCGATTATAGACGCCATCATTTAAAATAATGTATTTCAACTTCTTGCGCACTATACACTATACACTATTCACTATTAGTTATGAATTATGCATGAATATAAACCAAGCCTAAGAATAAGGGTAGTTTACTGAAGGGCAAAAAAAGAAAAAACTATTGTCTCAAAATCAGCTCAGCTCTAACGATTTTGATTGATTCTTATTTTTAATTATTGGTCAATATTACAAACAAAATGGCTATTCTCAATTTTTCGGCAAAATTACTTTAAGGGTTCCGGTCTGAAGCGTAAATTCTCATAATTTATCATATCTCCTAAATTATTTGAGATATGAAATTACTTATTGTTTAAAATATGTAGTTCTGTTTATAATACTAATATTTTATCTGAAACATATTTTTATAAAATCAATAACTCTCAAGCTAAACACAAATTAAGATTTTTTAACTCTTCGAACACTTAAGGTAAAGTATTACGACCGTCAAAAAACCCTAAACCGAGATGTTGATGGATGACGACGTTTCATGACCCCATGAACCATAAAAAGTTGTTTTTGCTATGCCATCTGTGTGTGTGTGTGTGTGTTTGTCTGTAAAATCAAGAGTAGTTTAATAAAGGACGAAAAAAGAAAAAAAATATATTTTCTCAAAATCAGCTATAGCGATTTTGATTAAAATTCGTGTCTATGCGTTGATTAAGATTATAAGCAAATGGCTATTTTCATTTTCCTACTAAAATAACTTTTAGAGTACTTTACAGAAGTGGAAATTTCCTTATCTTCACCACTATTTAAGATACTAAATAACTTATCTTAGCAAAATCGTATTCCTAATAAAAATAAAAAACTTTTATTTGAAATAAATCTTTATAAAAACAATAGTTTCTGAAATATTGGCAAACATATTAGTACAATTTTGTGAAATTTAGTTTTACGGAGATACTACTTAAGTTTTAACGTAATTATTCTCTAATAGTTAGATAAGTAAATAAGTAAGTACCTCAAAAAGTTGATGTTCTTTTTCCATTAACCTCTCAGAGGAAATATTGTACACCCATTAGCTATATCAATCATTTTAGACTCAATAGTCAATATTTACCTTTTTAGTGGTCTATATTTATAAATGAGGAATTCTATAAAAATGCGATAACCATAAGATGTGCAATCCCTTATAAAATATCGAAAATGTTTACCGGAAGTCAAATTTTAATACGAGTTATTGACCGTTGTGGACCCAATATCGATCTTTTGTTTTTTGGTCCAAATATACTAGTGAGGATTTAAATTCTTTAAAAATAAAATCATAAAATTTAAATCCGGGAGTCAAAAAAGGTTTTACGTAAGTATAACGCAATAT
Source organism: Timema bartmani (assembly GCA_902151455.1). Lineage (NCBI taxonomy): Eukaryota > Metazoa > Arthropoda > Insecta > Phasmatodea > Timematidae > Timema > Timema bartmani. The sequence continues at coordinate 41,969 of CABFWB010003940.1, forward strand.
TTGCTCGGTTTTGGTAATGTATATTATATTTTCGTTTCACATATATTACGAGCTATGAAAAAATATCTCCATTTTAAACAATTGAGTGAGAAAGTCCATGCGGAGTTCCGAACCATTTATTTTAAAGTTGTTATGCCCCTGGAAGATATTTAGAACGCTCCTCGCCTGGCACGATACTTAATTGACGCAAGTGAACTGCCTTCAATTGGCGAAACAATAGTGACACGATAATTACTATACAACGGAATGGACGTCATCCAGCCAGCTTTTTTTTGCGTTAGGTATATACATTAACACTTTCTTTCTTAACATTGCACAATGTTAATTCTCTCGGGTTTCTTTGGTGGTTTCACACTTAGTTGAATGTTAGTTCATGGTTATCGAACTTGTTTGGTGTATACAATATTAATAAAAATGCATATTTCAAGATTGAGCCACAAAGAATAAATAGTCATCGTAATTCCCAGATTATAAATGTTCCGGCAGCGTTTAGGCAAAGTTGCATTCGTTAATTTTTGTTAAAACGATTAATCAATCTTATATTCAGCACAGAGTCATCACATAGAATATTTAATTAAATCGATTGATCATAATTATTATTGGAAATTGATTTAATAACTAAAGAGCAGTGGCAAAAAATCAACACTCTCCGAAAGTTTGAATGAGCAACGTAGCATTTTAGACATGTGACACGGACCTTAGACTTTATTTAATACTTCATTTAAATTAAATTGGTATACAATCTACTTGATTATTATTGTTTCAACTTCGACTAAAGATTTCTTAATATTAGAGATAACCTGTTTCAGTGGCCGAATGCTATAAGGCGTCACTCTCGTGTTAAACTGGTCTACTGATGACAGGAAAACTATAGTTCGAATCCTGTTTGGTTCTACTAAGGGTGGTTTTTCCTTAATGGTCTTACACTCTTATTCCACGCAAATGCAGATAGATTACCTTTAAAATGATACATATATAATGATAGCCTGAACAGGTAGTAGGACGTGATGATAAAATAGTAATAAAAATAAAATTAGAAATGAAATTTTCCCTGTAAGTTTTAATTTAAAAAAATTCCCTGAAACTGGTCTTATAAGCTTTCTGCAGTGGAAACTGGTGGCCTAAGTAGGTGAAGGGACTAGTTTGGGGGAGGTGACTCATTCAACCACCAACTGGTGTCGATACGTGAGAATGGGAAGATAACTGGAATCGTTGTTATTGCTCTATTGTAACTCATTTTATAATGTTTATGGTGTTGACATCCCTAGGAAAAATTAAAACGGGGATATCTCGATTGCATTCTTTTCATTTAAATGGATGGAATCTTTCCAAAAATATATATTAAAATTTTACAAAATGGAACATTTTAAAATAAGAAGCTAAGGGATAATTTTCCATCTCACATATATATTTACTATAACTTTATTTCCTAACAATATAATAATATTTATTAATTGTAGTTGAGGTGTAGGTGATTTAGTTTCCTTTGATCACGGCTGTCCCCTATACTGGTTCTTCTGGCTTGTAGTTCAACGGGTGTCCTATGCTATGCAGTTTTCTAATTTTTCCTAAATAGTAAATAATTATAAAAGCTAGTTTTGGGGATTTCAGGCAGACACTATTAATTCTTGAAGATTCAATTTCACTCAGATTCCTATACTTTAAGGTGGGCGATGCAGCTAGTTCCATCTGTTCAATAATTAAAATGTAGCAATTAATTTTTGAATTGTATCCATTGTGGCTCATCCATGGGGCCGGAAGGTACGCATTTTTCTATAAAATTAAAAATAAATATTATATTTATAAAAAATTTGCTTTCTCGGCGCACTTTCGCATTGCCATTTTGTTCAACTTCTGACCAGAACTTTTCTAAACCATAGGATTCGACAGTGATAAAGGTACTAATACTTGTGCTCCAGAGGATTCTATCTATTCTCTTTGAAAAACTATAAGTGTGTAAGAAGCACCACATACTAAAAATTACTATACTAGTTAAGATATTCACTCACAAGGAAGGAAATCGGGTGGTGACAAGTCTGGGGGACGTGGTGGCACACTGTTTGGTCCCCCCCTGCCACTCTAACGATGACCAAATGTAGTGAAAAGGTAATGACGAGCCTCCATACTGGGTTTGCAGGGGCTCCGACGTGCCGGCACCACATGCGCTACCGTAAATCCAAACTCACATCTTCCAATAGAACAAGCAGTGTGTGCTCCTAAAACATTCAATAAGTGTAGCCATTTAAACGAGGCGACAAAATGTGAGGTCCAATGAGGTTGTTCCTGAAACTGCTGGCCCAGATGTTAACAATGTCTGTTGCTGGTGGCGTTCAACCATTGCAAGTAGGTTTTATTCATCCCATACATGACTGTTGCGACTGTTAAACAAAAACATCACGTGTGAATGCACCCTCATGAGTCCACAGGACGGTGCGAGGGAAGTCAGGATAATCAGTACATAGGTGCAAAAACCAGTTGGTGAAGTCAACCCGTGGCCAGAAATCAGCTGCTCCTAATGCTTATACACTGTGAAGATACGGGTGCAGTGATTGTTGGTTTAGAGCCCTCCACACAGTTAGTTAACTGGCGTGAATTGTGCGAGTGATTGCATTCGTGCTGGTCAATAGTGCCTCGGCGATGTTTTCCAAAACATCCTCCTCAAACCTAGGTCTTCTGATGTTGTACATGACGCCCTTGTAATGTGTATTTATTGCGAATGTATCTGTACCTGTCCAGAGCACTGCACATTTGGTGGCGAGGATGGCGTCTGCTTTAGCCCAGTCATATTAAACAAAAAATTAACGAACAGTGGACATCGAACACAGAGTTTTGAAACTTGGTATACATGTTCATTTTGGCATTACATTAAAGCAACTAAAAGTTCTGGTGAGCTATCACCATCATATTGAAAAATAGGTGAAATTTTCAAGTTTTTCAAGTATATCTTTGTGACGGTTGACTTTTTCGAGAATAAGGTGGTCGTACAAAGGGAAAAAAATGTAAAACTTCCGACAAAAATGTGTAAAGCATAATTACCCATATAGTTCACGGCTTTCATTTAGATTCCAAAACGAAAGCTACACTACCAAGCAGGTCGTGGATTGTGCAGTTTAGTTGATAATACAGACAGCTATCTAAATCTCTTCCACTCATCTAGTTACCGTTGTTAGAAAAGATGTCGACCTACTCATTCTAATGATAGCTTTAGCTCCAGTATGACGCTAAATTTATTCGATAAAGCCAGGAATAGGCAACGCTGAAAGAAAAACGTATTATTCGCGTGACCTACATTCCCGTTCTAGATTAAAGAACAGTATTTTTTCCCTCATTCATTCGGGGTATGACACGACTTCATGCATTTTCAAAAAAGGGAAATAGAAATGCTTCAAGCTACTGAAGGATCGGCCAAGCTTACGAGATGTTGCAGAGACTTTCAACTTCATGGAAGCTTCGTGCAAATAAATTGCGCTATCGGGAAAAGGTTTAGTTCTAGCTCTTTATGTTGCACCATCTATAAATAGGTCTTTAAATAAGTACATATATAATCGTTGTGTTACATCTGCTACTCATAAAAAGTTGATCTGGCTTCTCCACCACGAGCCAAACAGCCGTGAGACGACACTGCTTACGAGTGTACCACCAGCTAAAAAAGTGGTTCGGCTATTAAAAATGCCCTGATATTTGGGGGTGAAAGAGGACTGGCAAAGCCCTAGTACAAGTAAAGATGAATCAAGCTGCTACCCCAGAATCTTTGCTAGCAATAATTTCGTACAACTGCAAGAAAGGATGCACATCGTCCTCCAGGTGCATAAAATCTGGAGTCAAATGATAAGTTATATTATATTATATTATATTATATTATATTATATTATATTATATTATATTATATTATATTATATTATATTATATTATATTGTCATGAAGCTACCTGTTTTAACGCACAGTGCTGTCTAGAGGAACTTGAAGGACCAGATTCCGAGGACGTTGATTTCTTCATTTCATCGGCTATGCACACCAACTTTGATGAGAATTATGATGCCTAATCATTTCCCTTACTATTTGTTTGCGAAGTTAATATCGTGGAATAAGCAAGGACTAGCACTACATACACTACATTTTTCATACAGCATTCTAATATGCAAGCTATTCATATTTTTCCTTATTCGAACTTTTTGGGGTGATTATAAAAAAGCATGCAGGATGCGAGAAGATAATTTTGAAATGTTTATATTGTATTGTAATTTGAGTGTTTTTTACGGAATGCCGATAACTCGCAAGCGGCTGAGATTTCAATCCAAAAATACTCGAAAGCCGATGATATTTCCAATAATTGAGCCAACGGGATACGAACGCACTATTATACAAAATATATACTAAAGGAAACACTTTTATTGAATTGAGTCCACCCTGTTAAACGATTAGTTTGGCTTCATTATAAATTTTAAATTTTTTTGCGACCAAGATGATTGTATATAAAATTGTGGTAGCTTAGAAGTATTATTTATGTTTTAATTTGGCACACAAGTAATTATAGCTTTGGTAATAGCGTGTTAGACTAAAGAATTAGAGCTATCACGATTGATACATGGTTAACTCAATATTTTAATTTTATCTGAGTAAAAAAATATTGTAATTTTTAATTTAGAATTAATATAATCCTATTTTTTATTTAGTAAATTTTTAAACATAACTATTGTAGGTCGACCAATAAAGTACTCTTGGTCCCAATAATAATTATTTCATTTGTTATTTTTTAAAGCAAATTTTTTATCGTAAAACATATAATGTTTGATTTAATGATTAACGGTGATCACAGGTTTTGAATACCATGCGCTGACGACACGAGAACCAACATAAAACATTTCAAAGTTAATATAGATCTCTTAATATTTTGCTTATTTAATTATTTTTAAATATGATTATTGTTGTAGTCTACGTAGGCTTAACTCTCATTACATGCGTATTTATAGAAAAATATTTTAAAATCACAAAAAAGTAAAAAACTGAATATAATAACATTTCTGAATGTTGTGAAATAAAATAGGACTACATTATTATTGAATTCACTTTATACCTTTGATGTTCATTAAATACAAAGTCCACTCAAATATTTAGATGGACAAATGATTTTAAATAACCATAATAAAATCGCTTTGTGAAATAAACTCTAAAAAGACCTTTAGCATTGCTAGGATTCTATAGGGTGATTGGCCCTTTTCATTCGGCGTGGAAATTCAGAGCCATGGTAACAAACGGTTATCTTCAAGAAATTTTATTGTCTTGCAATTTTCTGTTCGGAAATGGATTGTTCAAAAACAGGAGCATGTTGAATATTTTATACTTTTTATACACACACCTCTATAATTTTAAGTGATCAAATATATATTATTAAGATTTTTTCAATAGAAAACTGCCGGCTGCATAGCAAAAAATAAGAAAATGTAACACCTAATAAACATTGATACATTATCTTAGAAGAGTTGTTGAAAATAATACTATAAATATTTCACTTGTACTCGTGAAAACTGATATTTCCAAAAGTATGATTTTTCTGCAAGAACTTTCCGGTAGCTAGCGCCATCTATGTTTCCGTGATCCATCTGTTTTTATTTGCGCGAAAGGATACTTTGGTTGGTTGTGAAGCAACACCATGCCTCAACCTCCCGGCCACCATCCCACAAAATAGGTTTTAGAATTGCACTCGACAGGGCAAAGGGCCTTAAGTAAAAATTATATATTCTAAAAAATAAATACGAATGGGTTGAAATAAATTGGGAGAGCACTGTATTTAATTAAAAGAAAAGATCAAAAAATATTTAATAATAATTTAACACATGGGATTATTACTATGTAAATGGAATACCTCCTAATCTCCCTCAACTTTCAATATAAATATTACTATTATATTGAAAATACGAGTGTAATAGTTTGAACATAAATATAAAGTCAAGACTTATGGTCAAAATTAACATCTAAGTTTATATTTATCGGCATTCTTAAATTGGTTATCATACGCAGAACTTCTTTTAAACGGCGTTATTTCATTTAAACTTAGGATTAACTCCAAAAACATTTGCATATTCATATTCTGAAAATTGAAAAATGACACCTGGACACGAGAATTGAACCCGGGACCTTTCGGCTTAGTACGCCCTTGCTCTGACCACTGAGCTATCCAGGAATCTTTCTGTGACCAGGGTCATTCTTCACTCATTATTTTAAGGCAGAGTAAATTTTCAGAATATGATATCTAGATGCAGCTAGATCCGTACTAAAACAAATATCATATTTGATTCTTAATTTGCATATTTAGATAATATCGTTTTAGTAATTTTTTTGCTTCTAAGATTATTATAAAAGAGGTATTTTTTAATCCATTTTAATGAAGAAAGTGGACAATTTAATGTAAGGGAATGTCAATATTTGTAGAAATATCGTAGCAAAATCTCACATCACTTCTGTTATCTATATTTCAGATTAAAAAAAGCTGACAGTAGGTATCCTACTTTCCAAAGATTCCCCAAGTTTTTTTACTTTATATTTAGGCTAAATGATTATAGGCTGGCTGAAATTTGGTGAAATTAATTTTCAGGACAAATTACTTTATGCCAGATGGTCTTAGGCCAAATTATTAAAGGTCAAATCACTTTTGTCCTAATTACATTAGGCCTACTGCCTCATCCCCAAAATATTTATGTGAGTGAATTTCTGATCCTAGATAAATTTGAGCCATTTATGAAATTTGAACCATTTATTCCCATGTATTCCACAAGCGATTTTAAACTAGAGTTATATTGGAAATGGTATTTTCCACTTTGACATTAAAAATATTTTTATTATTAGTACCACGCATTCCTACCCATTTGGGCTATAAGCTTAAAATTAATAATAATAAATTAACAAACAGCAAATAATAGTAATTATATTAAAGGACACTAGTACAAATACAGATTTGTTTCACCAGCTGGTTAGGTTTCTAACATTCTAAGTGCTGGCCTGATGTTTGAATATATATAAACCCCGTCAAAATAGGTATTTTCTTTTCTTTATGAATACATAGTTTTTTATCTTTTAAATACACACAAAATATTCTGAAAATAAATTATTGCTTCATAAATCTGTGATATCAATCTTGACACGTCAAAGAAGCCTGGTACGAGGGCTACTGTTCAACGTTAATGCGTTTCCCTCTATCATAACTACATTCTGTTCGAAAAGGGGCTAAGTGTTTACCCACGTCAAGCATATTAGCCTGATTACATCACCCGAGCTTGATGAAGGTCATATTTACATGGAACAAAGTTAAGATTTATTTGTTGGTTTTATTAAGAAAATAAATTTGAGGATTAAATAACTTAAGTGTAAAGACGGTGATGCTAATTTTCATAGTGTTACACTATACATGTTTAGATTATATCAACAAGTAATTCGGCAAGTATGTGATATTAACTTTGTTTCTATACACAAGTATTGTTTGAAAAATAGCTGTGGTTAAATAATTAATTTTTTTTTATTAAAACACGGACAAAAATTATAATTTAAAAAAATATACAATACATCGGAATATATTGTTTTAAGAAAGCAAACTAAACAAAGGAAGTAGTGGAAGGAAACTGAAAAGATTATTAGCAATTTTATTATTATTCTAATTTATTGCACTTAGTATAGATTAATCTCTTTAGGCTTCATAGATGTATCTATAGTTATTGTGTAGCCTATGCATGCACTGTACATTCACGCATTTTGTTGGTTTTCATAGAAAACTTCAATATTTGAAAAATCCAATGTAAGTTTGAGGTTAACAAACCCAGTTTCTCATAAATTATTATTTTTTCCGTGGGTGAAAAGTTGAATTCTTAAATTGTATTGCAGTATGGACTAGTTGAATTTTTGTTTCTATGTAGTTTATTTGGGGAAGACCGACTAAGCATGATTCTCCTTTCCTATTATCGCCTTATAAAATATGTTATTTAGAATTATTCTTAAGAGTTACATAATTATGTTTTAAAATGTGTATTTATACTTTGTCGAAAAAAGCTTCATAATTTTGAAAGTTTTAAATGCATATTTCTGTCTACTAGTGTGATATGGTGTACGCTACGTGTCACTAAAAACTCCGCTAGACGTTTCAAATAATCATATCATCCGAAATATAAGTGGATGAGAAAGGATATTTGAGTTTAAAAATTAACATAAAAAGTTTAATTCTTGCTTCATCGGCGCAGGTGAGAAGTGAACCATGTCCATTTACCTATCCTTTTTTTTTATAATAGTTCAGTAATGACAGCCCAACTAATGACCATGCGATGTTGCAACATTCTTGTGTAAACATTGAATATAAGAATATTAAATGAAAAGGAAATGGGAAAATAGGTCAAATGGACTTGCAGTGCCATGCTATAACGTTTTGTACAACGTTAGCTACCTATAGTATTTAGGAAGCTGCAGAATATTGTCATGCAGAGTTTGTGTCAAATTATTTGTGTTGCAGGTGAGATTACATTTAGTTTATTTTGAAATGGGCTGGTGGAAGAAAGGAGGAATATAGAATATAAGGTTGACAAGACACTTCACTAAGAATACCATTTATTTTTAAAATAATTTTTCACAGTGAAATGCCAGCCATTCCGTGCAAACTATCAAGTCATTTTACAAATATTTCTCAACCAGTTAAACTGGTTTCCCCAACCAACTTACAAAACAAGTAGTAATTTATTGATTATAAATTAAATACCGAGATTATTAAGGACTTAACCCAATAGAGTAGGATTTGAAGGATGACTTATATTAAATAAACCCCTATTGGCATGAAGAAGGAGGGGAAAACCCCACTCACTCCTCTGACTAAGGTTCTAAAATCAGCCTTACTAAATCACCAATTCCAACAATCCAGTTTATTACGATATTGAAGCTGATTGGGCCATGTAGCAAGAAGTGAGGAGAGCTCATTTATCTAGTTCTACAGTTCCATTGTTCAACAACTACAGATTGTAGATTTTTTTATAGCGCCACGTTTTCTACCTGTTCAGGTTATACGAAGATGTACTAACTAAGCTAATGAGTTAAGAATGAGAAACTTAGCATTTAGGGAAAGTGTACCCGCACTTACATGGAAAAACATTTAGGAAAAACCACCCTCAGTACACCCAACCGGAATTCAAACCTCGATCTCCCTGTCATCGGCAGTCTAGTCCAACAAGAGAGCGACGCCTTAGACCACGTGGCCACCAAAGCCAGTACAGATTGTAGAGCATTCGTGAACTAGAGACTGTATCATTCAGAACTTACTGAATAATTTTCTTTTAGTCTAAAGTAATTATGTCATAAAAATGAAACAAACAGTTTAGGAATTTACTAACGAAGGTCTTTAAAATGATATGCTACTTGGCTGTGATAAAAATTAAAAAGTCCTGTCCATCTATTACACCTTGCACCCCCCTCCAAACAATTTTTAAGAGCCATGTTGAAAAGTTGGTGATTTTATATTTTTCCCTTTGTTTATATACTCTATGCCAATTTTCAAGGCTATGTGTTGACTGGAAGCAACCTGTAGGTTTTGATGATCAGTGAGTCCCGAAATAAGCATCTTTTAAATTCTGTATCCTACGAGCTGCTTAAGCTAGTAACTTCAACTTTGTTAAGATGACTAAAATAGTTAATATTGACATGTGTTAAATTGTTGAGCTCCTGTCATTTTTTGAGATGAGTTAGAGGGGCAGGGGGATTAGTGTGTCCTGAGTTGTATTCTGGTAAATGTGTATGGTGTTAGAGTAAACTTGGCTGGTGCACTGCCGTGCAACTTGATTATGCTAGAGTTTATTTAAATATCAGCACACTTGGAAAAAAGTTTCAAAATTTTAAATAACGCTCCTGGACTTTTAAATTGGTATTTTTCAATCATCGATATATTTTTAATAATGTTCATATTTATTTGGTAAGGAGTGATAATTGATAAGGTTATATATTCATTGTTATGAGTTTTATTGATATTTAAAGATACATATTGTTGGTCATCCCACAAAAAGCACCTTCCTTTTAAAATCTCAAAAATTCTCAAACTTTCTGATTAGTATAGATTAAAATCAATCATCTTTATTACAAATAAGACCTTATATAGCTGTAACATCACCGAAACATGTCATCGTAATTAGAAGAATAAAGATGATATAAAATAACGAGATGGGAATAAAAAATCGTAGTAAAGAAGATATAACCTTGTCGATATATTTGTTAAACGTATTTGATTTGAGTGACTAATATTAGTCGCTACCATGTTTTGAACTAAAAAATTTTACTTTTTGTGCAATTATTTAAGCAATGTGAATTCATTTTTCAAAAGTAACAAATTGTCACGAGCTAACAAGACTAGTTTAGTCTTCTTCTTTTTATTTACTCACTACCTTACAGCTAGAGAAAGTATTGTGATCGTCAAAGACAATAAACTTGAGATTTCAATAAATTTCAATGTTTCATGACCCCCTGAATCCGAAAAGGTGATTTTTGCATTGCCGTCTGTCTGTATGTTGGAGTAGAGCCTAACCTATTCTACCAATCGGGCTAAAACTTGGTGTCTAGTGTTTTCATAGGGTTGTCCCGAGGGACTTTTGGAATTCGATATCAAACCTAAAATTAAGGGTAGTTTCCTTAAAGGCGAAAAGAGAAATAATCGATTGTCTCCAAATCGGCTCAAACAATTTTTATTAAATTTCATTTCCAAGCATTGATCAATAGTATAGAAAAAATTGCTACTCTCAATTTTCGTTAAAATGACTTTAAGGGTTCCAGCCATGTGAGTAAATTCTAATTATTTAGCATATTTCTGTAACTTTTTGAGAAATGGAATTATTTATGATTGCAAATAATTATGTAGGTATATTTATAGTAAAATTCTTTTAGTTGAAATATATTTTATAAAACTAATAATTTTCAAGCTATATACAAATATGTTTATTTTTAAACTTTTCAAAACTAAAGATAAAGTATTGCAACCATAAAAAATTCTAACCTGAGATGTTGATAAATGTCAACGTTTCATGACCCAATGAATGAGTAGTTTAAATAGAGGGTGAAAACAGAAAAAATCAACTTTCTCAAAATCGGCTCTAACGATTTTGATTAAAATTCCTATCTCGGCGTTGATTAAGATTATAAATAAAATGGATATTTTGATTTGTCCATGAAAAGACTTTGAGGATGCTTTACAGAAGCGGAAATTTCCGTATCTCCACAATTATTTGAGATACTAAATAACTTATCATTGCAAAATTGTAGTACTATTAAAAATTAAAAATATATTATTTGAAATATATCTTTATAAAAACAGTAGTTTCTGAGATATTGGCAAATATATTAGTACAATTTTGTGAACTTTAGTTTTACGGAGATACTACTTAAGTTTTAACGTAATAATTCTCTAATACCTAGATAAGTAAATAAGTAAGTCTCTCAAAAAGTTGATGTTCTTTTTCCTCTAACCTCTTAGGAGAAATATTGTACACCCATTATCTATATCTATCTTTTTAGACCCAGTAGTCAATATATACCTTTTTTAGTGGTCTAAATTTATAATTGAGGAATGTAATAGCAATGCAATGAACATAAGATGTGCAATCCCTAATATAATGTCGAAAATTTTAAACGGAAGTCGACATTTTAAAACGAAGTGTTGACCCTTGTGAACCTAATACCGATATTTTTTTGCTCGCATTTGCTAGTATATATTATTTAGTTTCACATATAATATGAGTTTTGAGTAAATATATACATTTTTAAACAATGGAGTGAGAAAGTCCGTGCGGAGTTTCGTAACATTTATTTACTTTCTCGTTACTTTACAGGTAGAGAAAGTATTGTGATCGTCAAAAAATATCAAACCGGAGATTTTAATGAATTTCAACGTTTCATCAACCCCGAATCGGAAAAAGGGTTTTTTTCATTGCCGTCTGTCTCTCTGTATGTCTGTATATCTGACTGTACCTCGGAGTAGAGCCTAAACTCTTTATTGATTGGGCTAAAACTTGGTATCTAATTTTTTCATAGGGTTGCCCCGAAGGTTTTTTAGAATTGGATTTATAACCCTAAAATTTAGGGTAGTTTCCTTAAGGCCGAAAAGAGAGAAACATCGATTTTATTAAAATTGTCTTAAACAATTTTTATTTAATTTCATTTATAAGCATTGATCAATAATACAAACAAAATGGCTACTCTTAATTTTTCGTTAAAATAACTTTAAGGGTTCCTGTCCGATGCGTAAATTCTAATTTCTTATCATATCTTCTTAAATCTTTGAGATATTAAATTACTTATCATTGCAAATATGTAGGTCTATTTATAATAAAAATCATTTATTTGAAACATATTTTTATAAAAGCAATAATTTTCAAGCAATACTCATTTATGTATATCTTTTAACTTGTTGAACACTAAGTTGTGACCGTAAAAAAAATCTAACAAAAGATGTTGATGGATGTTGCCGTTTTATGACCCCCGAAACCTGAAAAATGATTTCAGCAATGCCGTCTGTTTGTGTGTTTGTTTATCGCTAGAATTAAGTGTAGTTTAACAAAGGTTGAAAAGAGAAAAAATCAATTTTCTCAAAATCATCTCTAAAGATTTTGATTAAAATTCGTATCCAGGCTTTGATTAAGATTATAAAAAAGGCTATCTTAATTTTCCCATGAAAATAACTTTTAGGGTACTTTACAGAAGTGGAAATTTCCGTATTTCCGCAACTATTTAAGATACTAAATAACTTATATTTGCAAAATTGTTGTACTATTAAAAATAAAAAAACTTTTATTTGAACTACATCTTTATAAAACCAAAAGTTTCTGAGGTACTGATAAATATCTTAATACAATTTTGTTAGCTTTAGTTGCACAGAGATTTATGTTTTAACGAAATAATTCTTTAATTCCATAGAGTAAGTAAATAAATAAGTATCTTAAAAATGTATGTTCTTTTTCCTTTAACCTCTTAGGATAAATGTTTGTACAGGAATGATATATCTTTATCATTTTAGACTCAATGTTAAAAATCTACCATTTTAGTGGTCTAAATATGAGGAATTTAATAGCAATTTGATAACCATAAGATGTACAACCCCTAATAGTGTGTCGAAAATTTTTCCCAGAAGTCGAAATTTTAAAACGACCCAATATCGATATTTTGTATTAGTCTAAATATAAAAATAAGGACCTTAATTCTTTAAAAAATAATAATAAAATTTAAAACTGAGTGTCAATGTTTTACAAAGAATAGTGCAAATTTTAATCGGGTTTGGTAGTCTATATTATTTCGTTTAACATATACTACAGGTTATGAGTAAATATCTCCATTTTTAAACAACGGAACTAGAAAGTTCGTGCGGAGTTTCGTACCATTTATTTAAGTTCTAGGAATACATTTATTTCCCCAAGAGTGATACATTTATTTATATATTTATTTATTTATTTATTTATTACTTACAAACACAGATCAAATTTGAATTGATATCCAGGTCTTGTTTGATTGTCAAATTGTTATTGTTATTCAATAAATATATTATTCTTTAAGTCACTCTATCTCTTTGATTGATTTCCTATGTATCAATAAATAACCTAACTCAATAGCTGGTAAGCTATAAGGTTACAGACATTCACACAGCTTTTACAGGTTGTCATGGCAGCGCAAGCACCTTGCATAGTAGCATGAAGGTAGCGCTTCGGCCCATACAGGAACACAAACCAAAAATAAAGTAACTTATTTAAACAAAAAATTTATTCTCTTTGTTTCTAATATAAATTAAAACCATTTTATATTTGATTTATGAACTTAAAAACAAATATATTCAAGCAAGGCTAATTTTTACTTTATAAGGAGGGTAAATAAATTACTAGGATTAAAGTAAAATGTAGCCTTCTTAAGGTTCCGATGATATGAACAAATAAGTGTTAAATTTAAAGGACTCTAATATCGAAAGAGAATATTGAAAATTAAAAACATGTATTATATAAATATATATTTTATATATATACACTAGTATATATAATATATAGAGGCCTATACGTATGTGCAGAGGCGGACCTACATTTTTGGGGCACTGAAGCTTGAACTTTTTTGGGGGCCCCTTCACAACCAGCAACGAGGTTTTGGTACCCACTGTTATATTATTCAATGGACTTGCACTACGACAATAAAAAAAATTAACCCCTACATCCCATATTTTGAATAAATTGCTTTACTGGATTATTTCACATGTCAAAGTCACTGGAGTGAATACAAATTTCCTATGCCTTTTAGTTTTTGATTAATTGGGGGGTGGGGGGGGGAGGATGAAAATTAAAGAAATGTTAAATGCATAAACTATGAAATATAACATAGACAAGACCACAGTTGATATAATATTTTTTCTAGACGCCTATTAGAATACATACTAAATGAAGCACATTTTACAAAAGACTCTTATTTCTGTTTTTTTCTAGCAACAGATTTACGTACAGTTTTGTTGTATGGGAGCTTCCTTGCAATGTTATTTTCTAAAGACAATATGCATAAAGAATTGAAGAACTCTTCAGTTACGGTAGACCAATTTTTTTTTTTATAAAGGATAGCTTTGAAAAAATCATTTCTGCTTCACAGCTCACGATAGGCAATGCCAAGTATAGTTTAAGCGTAGTGGTAATTTTGGGGAACACTTAAATTGAGTGTTGCTCACGAATAAGCTGAAGAACTTCTCAGCTTTGCATTTTGGATGGCGTATTTTCTTCTGTGTTCTGAAATTTCCTAAGGTACAAATATTCTTTGAACTGATAACACTCGTTTACTAATTTGGGGCCAATATCATCTTCATAATATGATATCATAAATGTAATACTTTCCTCATCAATTTTAGAATTGTTCACCATATCTTATATCACACGGTAGACCCAATTTTTTAAAAAGCGATGTCACATCTGGGGCCCCTTCAGGACTAGGGGCCTTGAAGATTAAGCTTCATTAGTTTCATGGTAAACCCACCCCTGAGTATGTGTGTATATATATGTATATATAGTCCAGAAATTGATGACTGCAAATTTTATCAGCAGAAGGGGTTTAGATAAACGGGGAAATAAATGAACCTGTGTGGACGTGATGTAGCAGATGATAGCGTGGTAACCAGTCAAAGCATGCAGAGCTACAAAGTTTGTTCTTTTCAAGGCGTTGGATTATTCAAAAGCCAGACCTTTCCAGAAGGATCAGCCGGACCAGACAACGGGTGTCATATGAAGATCAGCTGTGTTGTGTAATGCATGGTAGTCAGTGCTAGATTGCCACGATGTGCCTGACGTAGCTTTCTTTCAATACCATGCAAGGCATTCCATGCTGTATTTTTACAATCGTTATCTGCACTCCCGTGAGGTAGGTAATGGATGGTACTTTTAGGGAGGGGTTTATTGTTCCTACGTTACAGTTGTATTATATTAGAGATATGTTTTGGCCAGCTCAAGTGGGAAAAAGGGCCCCGTAAACTCTTTGGAAAGGGAGGGCTTAACAGAGAGGGGAGATCTTGAGAAAATTTTAAACAGCAGATGTACCTTAAATGTATGCGATGGGGGTTTAATTGGTATGTGAATTAATTTTTATGATGTATTTCTTTTCCATGATGTATATTTATAACATGGAAGAAAGGGTGAATCATAAAATACCGACTTTTTATTTTTTATAGCTAATTTTGAAAAAGGTTTATATATATATTATTATTAATAGTTATAATATCCATCAAATCAAAAGTTGAATATCCCCTGACGCATAAATGGATGAATAAATTATCTTTAAATATGTAAGGCTTATAATTTAACATTTATTATGTATTCTCGAATCCTTGCCCCTTAAAATATATTCACAGACATTATATATCTGGGCCAAGATCGTAATATATTGTGTTTTTTTTTTGTGTTGATGGGGGTTTGCCTGAAGTGGCTGAGGAAACGTGTCCACTAGTAGATGTCAATAAATGTATTAACAGTGTTTCCCTCTGAAAGAAATTAACATTTTAAAAGCATTGTTTGAAAGGCAATTGTTGGGCTTGTTATAACGCTCCAATAAGCTACGAGCTTAGATATTGATGAGTAATACAAAAACATTGTAGTAATAGTAACCCCTCGACTCTCATTACCACCCCATGAAAGTAAACTAGAATCATTTCAACACGGTTGATTACTTTTAAAAACCAAGTGATTTTAAAAACATTCAAAACTTACATTGAGGGATCTGACTTCTTAAGAATGTATTATAAACATTAGATTAGAATAAAATTTATTAATTAGTTAAAATAGGGATTGTATCAGCTTGTATAATATATACTTGTTACTGCTTGTTATATATAATTAATGATATAATATAATATATTAATAATGCTGAGAGCCCCGAGGCTGCGGTAAAGCTCCACGCAGCCACAAATAGAGATTAAGCTATCACTGCAGTGGACAGAGTGGCATCTTTGGTTCTGGCGCACCTGGCTGTTCCCTTATCGAGAGATCCACCGCCAAGTAAGAAATAAGTAAGATGTTGTCTGCCACTGTGTGGTAGCCATTATGATATATATATATATATTAGATATATGCTCAGCATTGCACTTGTTTCAATAAAATAAAGAAAGAGCTTCGGCCAGATGTCCTTTCTGTTTTTGGCTGCTCCTCCGGAACATTTGCCCACGTTTACTGCTGTGAAATAAGTGTATATAAAGCACGGGAAGAGTCCTGGTGGGATTCAGCTCGGAGGTAGGAGGGATCATCAATGCTTACATATATATATATATATATATTAATATATGTTGTTGCTCCCCTCATCCAATTCTGACTGTGTCCAGATCATCACCTCAACTAGACTAAAATAAGCATGCTCTAGTGCTTCCTGAAATGTAGTACGAGATAAAATTATATCATATACCGATACAACATGTCACACAATTATATTTCCGGTATCTTAAAGTGTGGTGTTGTCGCATTGCACAAAGGGCTTATAAAACAAAGAAAAACATACTACTATTAGTAAAGGATAAGAGTAGATGCAAACCGAATAAGGGCTTCAAGAGTGCGGTGACATTACTCTACAGGAGGCTGGGTGAAAGCTTCCCGCTTACCACTGTTATAATATCTCGCTTTTAAGAGTAGAGCTTTGGGATGTCTATGAGAGCCCCCTAGGTCTAAAACATAGTTCCCAAGCCCTTTGATAATAGGATTGGCGGAATTGGGCATCTTGTCATGTTAGGACTGCGCAATCTTCCGGAAGTAATCCTTGATTTTAGGTATGTCTAAGTCCCGATGCAGAGTCACGCTGCAAACGTATCAAGAAACATTCATTATGATCCTCAGATACTGGTTCAGGAATATCTGCATCTTATTCATTTGCGTATCCACCACGTGTCCCCACGTAGGACATGCATACTCGAGAATAAGTCTGAAGATCTGCTTATATAGTGTCAGTTCATCCCTCGTTGATAGGGCGATACACCTGTTCAGCAGTAGGCCTAGCATTCTTAGTCTCTGCTTCGCCTTGGTCAGTTTGTCTATCAGGCGTAGTTGCCAGGCCAGCTCAGTGTCCAACGTAATGCCTGTCCACCCACCTAATCTGGTCCCCTAACAGCTGGATGAGGGGTCTGGCTTGTTTAGCTTTGGCTTACATGTGAGGAACACTGATGTGCCTTCTCCAAGTTTATACTCGTCCTACATGTGGTCAATATTTACTATGTCTATCAAAAGTGACAGCTACATTTCACATTACTTGACATCAGTGGTCATCCACCTCTCCAACAGGTCCAGGTGTGTCTGGACTCTCTTTTCCAACTGTTTCCCTCTCCACGACTCCACTACAAGAGCCATGCTATCGGATGGTGATCTCGCAATGCAGTTCAAATACAAAATAAAGAGAAAAGGGCCCACAAGTGAACTCTGGGGCACTCCGGCCTGGATGTGTCTGAGTTGGGATGTGGCAATCCCAAAGGATGTGGAGAAGGTACGATGGGATATATAAAACTGAACTACCTCAACCAGGTAGAAGGGAAGCTCTAGGGAAAGGAGTTTGTAAATGTGTCCTTTGTGCTAAGCATGGTCAAGGGCTTTTGCCACGTCGTGGAAATCTGTTTATGTTGCGGTTCCTCGTGACCTTCTCGACAAAGTGGAACAGCTGGTGAGGCTTTGCATGTCCATCCCGATAGTGAACCTGGTCGCCCATCAGGATGTTACCCACCTGAAAATGTCATGTTGATCAAGTCAGTAGTAGTCGTTCGAACATATAACCCAATTAATAGAGCAAGCTGATTGGTTGGCAAAACAAAGGAAGTCCTTACTCGGTTTGTGGAAGCAAAGGACTTTGGCGTGCTTACAAAGATCAGGGAAGTGACTCCAGAGCAGGATGGCGTTTAACATCTCCTCGAAGATATCTGAAACATTATGTCTATGTTCACATGAACATCTGTTTGAGGTTTAAACCATCCATCATGAAAAGGATGAGGAGGTTAGCATTATCTCTGAGCATTTGCTTTAGTATTCAAGAATAAATCTGACATAGATAGAAACAGTCTATAGCCTTATGTCAACCCACACTGAAATAGGCTTGCATAGTATCTTGTATATAACACTCAACAGCATTGAAAATTAAAATAATCTCAGACTTTGCTTCGGTTGGCAGAGATATCTCAGCATTTTAAGATTACGGAATTACCCCATATTATCTACGAGTGAGATGACTTGATATAAACGTTCGAGCTTGGGCTGGTATAATGACTTGGAATAATCTTATACGTTCTTGAACCTTAATTTATTAGGTTCTTCCAGCAGACTAATAATAGATTTTAGTCTTCCCACAATTCAAAGGCTTACTTACGATAGCAATGACCATAAATTAAATGTTAGCAACGTACCATAACTCTGAGGGAGTGCCTTGTTTGAATCGTGGTCATCATAACTCACGGATAGCGAATCAATTTGTTTCACAAGTTGCATGGTAAACAGTAAGAGTATATAATAAGCATACCAATTTAAAGATTTTCGCTACGCATAATGACGTGAAGAAATAAAAAGGGTAGTGGGTTATTAAATTCGTTCATTAATAAACTACTCTTCGAGATTCAAATACCAAGTTATCAGTACTGTGGTCCAGGTACAAATTTGGAGAAACGTTTTAAACGAGACTATCCAAATGTAAGCGGTATAGCTCAGGCCTGTAAGGAGCATGATATCACCGATTCTGAAGTTAAATATATGACAGGAAGATATACCACTGATTATAAGATTGTTGAGAAAGCATGGAAATGAGTTGTCACGTCCGATTAAAAGTTGGGTGAGAAAGTGGCTGAGTAGTTGGTGACTATATCGCTATGAAAGCTAAGGGAGAAAGAATAGTGAAAGGACAATGCCATCAATAATCAGTGAATAAATGTTTTACTACGCATCCTCATACGAAGAAGAAGAAAAGCATGAAGAGAGAAATTTACCCATACTTCCTCTTACAGCTAGCTGCCTTTGGTGCATCTGCGGGTGTGCTGCAGTAATTTCTAGAGTTGGAAATAGTTTAAATGCGAATAGTAAGCAATTAAGCTACCACAAATACATAATCGTATGCTAAAGGCGATTGATATGGGTAAAGGGATGTATTTTCGTCCATAATCATAAAACGTGGTACTGGATTGACGACCCTTTACCGAAACTGATTTACTCAACTATGTTTAATCCTTAGTGATTTCATACTTTAGGGGTGTTTTATCAAGAAATGCTCTACATTCTAGAACACTATGGAATAAATAGTGTAACACAATGCTATTGATAGGAATAGTGGTAAATATACGCATTGGACAGCGCTTAAAAACATTAGATCAGGCTGAATATTTTTATTTTTTTGACAATTTAAGACCTTCACTCTAACTCATAATATATCGTGGGGGAATATCCATCATTTATAATCATGCATAATATCAATAGTATGGTAATGTAATTTTATGTTATCTATGTCTAACATTTCTAAGCATAATTGCGAATATAAGTGATAAAACCAAGTAAACATGTCTGTGACGCTAGCATTGACAAGTCAGAGCTAAAATCTGACAGAAAAATACTTCCTTAATATCATATTGGGAGAAGAGAACTGTAAGAAGAATGTTATATCGGAATGATAAATTTGACTAGATTTAATTTCATACCAAATGTTGAAGCACGTAATAAGAAACTCTATTGTGGAGGGAAAGACTATACCATCCCTCCAGGCGCCTATGATCTGGAAACATTAGAAATATACCAACGAATAGAATTAGATCCAGATGTACAACTTCCATTCATTGGAGATCCAACCAGCTTAAAGAATCATATCACCTGTTTGGAAGAAATCTACGTTATCCGACCTAATAATCGTCTCTTAGCTTGGTTTTGATGCAGTAATTCATCCTGGAAGAAAGAAACAGATATCACGCCATACAGTGAATATTTTAAATGTGAACGTTATCCAAGTAGCTTGCAGTCTTGCTCGTAATTCTTACTTCAATGGGGAAACGAGTAGTATTATAGATGAATTCAGCATTATTGTCCTTCCAGACTATAAGATAGTGGAAGTATCATATAGCATTAACTTTCCGGTCACGAAATGAGTAGTTGAGACTCTTTGTACGATTAGTATAGGAAAGTGGAGATACGTTCAAATTTAGGAACTAGACCATGTCTTTACTTATAAAACGCGTCATTGATGGTACTCGTACTTGATAAAACAAGACGATGTCCACCATCTCTATACATTGTGAGAGGATCTGTGAATGAGTTAACACTGAGTAGTATAAACTGTTTTTACGTCGCTTAGGCTCTATGAAAATAATGGATGATGCTATCAATGTACTGAACTGAATATTAGAGACCATGCCGCCTTTGACTCGGATCTAACAAGCTTCCAGTATAATTCACTAAACTAAAAAACTACCTATCCACTTTAAATGGTGAACAGACCTAATTTGTAAACGCAGGATGGAGTCTAGAAGGCGTACATGCTGATGCTGAAACAAGCATCTTTAACGTATGCAGGCGTGTGCAGACGTGTGAAGTCAGCACCCAGGGCAGTCTTGAAAAAAGCACCAAAGAAGCGTCCCTCTCTCTCCCAGACAAACAATCTCGTATTCATACCATAACACCAAGGCTCATTGTTATAAAGAAAATAACAAGCGATGCAACTTTTATTGTGCAGACAGACACCAATCAAAAAACACTTTTGAGATCATCCAAAGGTTATGTTTCGCACTTTTTAATCATGTTTTCAGCTCATATAGTCATAATTAATTCATAGCACATACCTTTCATCTGACGCCAAGGATGATAGGCCCAGCCTAGGAGTACATCTCAATGTTTATTGTTGGATAACAGGGTTAAATAAATATATTTGAGTATAAATACGTTATTTTATTCACACTGGTTAGTATGAATGTATCTAATGAGCCAGCTGTGCTCACTTTTTTGTGTTATCAATTATATTCACTAGCACTAGGTGTCAGAACCGCATTGACCCTTCTCCCCTAATGGCTCTGGGCTTGCTCATCCCGCACTTTTCTTTGTATAACGGGAAAAACTGTTCAAGCGTCTTTTATTCTCGGGACACAGCCATGAAACTCTCTTGTGTGAAATATTAATAAGTGCTCAATAAACAAGATTGGGGTGCCTCAGCTATCATCTCATCACTCTAGGTATTTTCAGTCACCATTCGCAAAGGTAGGCTCTAGTTAATTAATTGTTTATCTCTATGTTTGATCATTTAAAGCTTGTGTGAATAATCTCGCCTGTTAACACCGTAAACACACAATTCGAAATAAAAGGTAACACATCATAAACTGTTGTAGTTGTAAAATGTTCAGAATATTACTAAGTAGTCATCCACTACTCACCTTGATAAATAATATTAATTATGATATAATATTAATAATACAATCAAAATATTTATTGATTTGTAGTCTAAATGGTAAAAAACAAAATGTGTGAAAAATTAATATTACATATAAAAGTTTGAACAATAATTGTGATTTCTTATTGGCCTAATGGAAGTTTACGGGCCTTAGCATTTGAAAAAGATAAGATGACTTCTCGAAAATCCAAACATTTTGGCTTCTTTAATTTCTATGGAGAGTATCACAAATGCGATGAGCCATTCTTGTGTCATAGACGAACGAAGATACGTTTTAAAAATCTTCCACTTGCTCAAGCTTCACTCACCACTAGCAACCGTTACTGGGATCGTCAATATGATACGAAGAGCGATTCAGAGATTGGTGAATAGGTCCTTCTGCTCGCTGTTCTTGTTCTTTCTCAGAACTTGGATGGGAGTTGATTTATTATTCATTGTCTCATTAAAAATTGATTCAACAGGAAGAAATTCGTTAAACCATTCTTTTGTATCGATATTCGCTTTGCTTTTATTTGTGAAATGATATTATAGTTCATTGAAGCATTTCTTTAGTTGATCTTTGTCAGGGAGATTATTCAAATTATACAGAAAGCCCCATTTCAAGTTATGGTTGTTGAGCTGTGAAAATCGCTCATTCAGGGACATATTTAGAGTATCAATTAGAGGGCTAAACAAAATTCTTTTAAAATCTTCAGTCGATACCTGGTAGTCATCACAACTTTCATAAGAATGTTCTCGTTTCTTCGTGTGGTGTCGCTTGCACGTAAATATGGGCTTAATCTCCAGTTCATCAGCAAAATACCCTTAGCTTTTGTGTGGGAGTCATTGAATCCATTCTCCCAAAATGTTTGAATAAAATAAATACTTTTTGAGGTTGGTTCATCACCAGTGAAATGTCTGCCATTTTTCCTTGAGGGGTTTTGCTTACGAGATTCATCTCAAACAGTAAATTATGCCAAGCTATCAAGCACACGAAGAATGAAAAATCCTCCAAGTGTGTAATGAGAGATTTTACTACAGAGGCTCTCCCCAACTGTATTAATGCATTTCGAACTTCAACATACTGGTGCACCGTGTGAACCTGTGTGGGCCGATCTTGCAAGCTCGAGTCACTGGCTATGAGGTGTTTGGATTTGCTACGGTTTTAACAGTGCTTTTAAGCACTAATCTGTTTTTTTAAGAAATTATTGTGTTAAAAGTTGGTTAGTTAAGTGTTCAGTAAGGTCTAGGAGAAAATTTGAGTTGATTCGTGCCCTTCTGGCCGAATAAATAGTAAATTAGGATTTGTGTTAGCTTTTGGGTCTCGCCGCCATCTTGAATCGCACGCTAGGTAGTTTTGAAAATTAGGAATTGTGTATTTTTCGAGTGTATTAGGGTCTAATTTTATTATTAGAGGGGCCTCACCCCTCTAAATATTGTTGTTAAGTGGTTTTAAGTGCTTCAGTTTGTGTTAGTTGGTAATTAATTGTGTTTTTGTTTGTGGTTTGGACTCTATTTTTTGGTAAGTAGGTCAACTTTCAAAGTTAAATTTAAAGTATTTAAGCAGTTACTTAGGGTCATTTTTTAGTGTCACTAGGTAGATCAGGACTTGTTTTTTCCCTTTTTAAAATTTGGATAGGTGTTAAATAGGGATTTTTTGGACTAATCTTTGTTCAAAGTGCAGGAGTAATTGGCTAAAATTTTGACTTTTGGTTTCTTTTTGTTATAATTGAATTTTAGTCCATAGTTAGGGGTCTATTGTATATTTAAAAGCTAGATAGTATTGCTAGGAAGGTTTTTGTACAGTTTAAGTTAGATATTTTGAGTTTTGAGGGAGTTATTACATAAAGTAGGATTTTTGGGACTTTAACTTTTTAAGTACACTGCAGAGGTAGTTTGGGTAATAGAAAGTTAGATTGAACTTTTAGAGAGTTTTTTTAGTTCAATTAAAGTTTTGTAGTGTTGTTAGGAAGGTTTTAAAGAAAGATTTCTTAGGATTGGTATATTAGTTGTTGAGCTATAGCTGTTTTTGTTGAACTCTAACTTTTTGTTCTGTTTCAGTCACTTGGATTAGGTATTTCTTAATATTTTTGTTCTTTTTGATTTTAGAGGGTTATTTTATAAGAATTAAAGCTGTAGGCAGGTTGCAGGAGTGTGTTAAAGTAGAATTTATTAAAATCGGTTGGTAATTTTTTAAGTTTGACCCATTTTTGTGATTGTCTGGACTTAGAATTTTTCTTGTGTTAACTTAGTAGGATTTTCTGAATATTAGGTTTTCTATTGGATTTTTAGGCTTATTTCATTTATCATAAAGTTGCAGATTCTTGTTGGGCATATTATAAAGTAGGATTTGTGTAATTTGATTAAATATTTACTGAGATATCTTGATCTTTGTGATTCATAGGACTTGTAATTTTTCACTGATTCTTGGACTCTGTTTTTTCACTGTTACAACCACCTAAGGTATTTGTTTTAATTAATTACAATGGGTTGTTGATCTCTTGATCGTGGTGCCATAGTATCTTGTTTAGGGAACTGTTTTCTTGCTTGTTCTTTTGTTTTGATTTCAAGGTAGGATGTTTTATAAGGTTGTGAAGGGGACTGAGACGCCGACGTTCGGGACGACTCAAGGGGGGGGGGAGGACTCTCCAGTCGTCCGACTGGNGGGGGGGGGAGGACTCTCCAGTCGTCCGACTGGACCGTGTGGAGTTTCTGCTGCTCGTGTTCGTCCCTGGAACACCGCCGCCTGGCCTGAGTGTGGACGGGCTGAGCAGGAAGAGGACTCTCAGTGACGATGAGGAGGAGAAGGAAGTGGAGGTCACCTCGTGGAGGAAGACTGGCGGAGTCTCCATTGGATCCAGGGGCCAGCGGTGTGTGGCGGATCTGGAACGCCTCATCAGGAGCCTGGGGAAATCCAAGAGGGTGGTCACCGTGTCCCAGGCTGAGTCCTTGCAGAGTAGTATTGCTGAGATCAGAGGATGCCTGGAGGACCTGGCCGAGGAGGTGGCCTTCCTGAAGGGTCGGCTGCAGGGGAGAGAGGAGATACGTACAGAGGTAATGGGGTTGTTGAGGAAATGCTGGGGTTTATTGTTTACTGATTTCAGGGCTGCTGCAGGGAAGGGTGGAGAAGATGAGATTCAGACGAAGGTTGCCGGGATGAGTTATGCTGCAAAGGCAGGTGGGAAGCGAGGAACAATGCCGCCCAAGCCACCGAGGACTCCCAAGCTCTCCGGAAAGACGGGGAAGATATTGGAGAGGCCCAAGGCTATCCTATTCTTCCCGGAGGACAAGACGTCTGCTCAAACCAGCCAGCACACCAAGGAGAAGCTCCTGAGCTCAATCTACCCGGGAGCTGCGGGTATCAAGGTCCGCAACGTACGTAAGATTGGGAAAGGAGGAGTCCTGGTGGAGACCAAGGACGAGCGGTCGAGGGCCATCCTGGAGGCCTCAGAGCAGGTAAAAGCGAAGGGGCTTAGGGTCGAGAACCCTAAGGTGACTAATTATTATGTCCATCGGGAGCTGTCTGAGGAGGAGGTACGGGAGGCGATCCACGCCCAGAACTTTGATGGGGAGATGTCAAAGGAGGAGTTCGACAAGGGGTTCGGCAGGCACTTCAAGATTGGCAGGAAGAATTCCGCCGACAACCACTGGGTCTTGGAATGCGCCCCGGAGAACCGGAATAGGCTGAGGAGTTCCAACGGGGTCTATATCCAGTGGAGCTTCTGCAGACGCAAGGACTACAACTTGGTCTCCAGGTGCTACAAGTGCCAGAGCTTCAGCCACATAGCCAAAAAAAAATTCTCCCAGCAATTAGTAAAAGAAATAAACATGAGTATATGAAACATAAAAAAAATACCAAAGTAAATAATAGTCATTTTATTAATATAAAATGTAGATATTTTGAATATGGCACAATATAACAAAGGAATATATATATGTATATTTTAGTATAATAATATCAATAGTTCCAAGTCTCATCAATCACCTAAAACTTGCTTAAACATCGATTGCTCTAGTCAATTAATGACTTCCTCAAAAATTCAAAATGTAGAGTATTCATAACTCTTCCAAAAAAACTAAATACAACAGTGTACTGAAAGTCCTTAACCTGACCAAGCCTATAACTGCCAGGTGGCTTCAAAAGCGATTTTAAACACTAACTTCAATTTTACACATAATTTTCCCATTTCCAATAAACGAACTCAACCAAAAGATTACGTGTAAAAATTAGCAAAATACTATAAATTTAAATTTCCGTTTCCAAGCCGGATAGGCTATAAAGTCAACAACCAATGTTAAAGATGGCGTCTCCATGATATCAGAAAATATTAATACCACATAAACCCAGAAGGGGACTTTGTGTCTACCAAATATAAAAGCCAACATTATCTATCACAACAATATTTTTTTAGTCAATTTCAATTTTCATGCCGGACAGGCTATAAAGTTAACCACCAATGCAAAGAATGGCGTCTCCATGATATCAAAAAAATATTAATACCACACAAACCCAGAGGAGGACTTTGTGTCTACATAATATAAAAGCAAACATTCTTTATCACTTTTAAATATTTAAATTTGTTCTGTAAATTTAAACATTAACATGTTAGCCGAAATTAGAATTTTAAATATTATAGCCGAAAGGGAATTTTGTACCTTATAACATCCTGAACACCTATATGTGTCTTTGGACAATGTCCTGACAAGAGTAAA